>JANHFM010310567.1:0-14850 GCA_032468115.1 Grayia smithii
TGAAGGCAGAAGGTGGTCCTGCAAGTACCCTGGGCTGATGCCATGTAGGGCTTTATAGGTTAATACCAGCACCTTGAGCGCACCCGGAGAACTACTGGTAGCCAGTGCAGCTTGCGCAGGAGAGGTGTCACACGGGAGTAATGGGAAGCTCCCGTAACTACCCACATGGCTGCATTCTGGACTAACTGGAGTCTTCAGGTACACCTCAAGCTTTGTTGTGCAGAATTGGGGAAAAGGTGTTTTGACCTAGGCTTCCTGAGTCATTAAAAGACACAAGTAGTCCCAAAAACTTCTTTTACTGTAACAGCTGTGAATTCTGTTCATTCACAGATGAATCCCAATTTGTTGTAAAAAGTCCTTCGGGATAAGTCCCGAAAGGTGGGATAATCACCCACCTTTAGCGCCCTTGTCATGCTACCAAAGACCTAATTGGCAAAGTCACATGGAGTCCAGAATCAAACAGAGCTGCAGACTTGAATAGAATTAACAATGTTGCCTCCTGCAAAAGCCCATGTGCCTTTGCTCCTCTTTTAAGTCTTATGGGAGGGGCCAATCATCTCCAAGCTTTACTCCCGAGTCATCCCTTTTCTTTTAACTGTTCTTGCCTTCTGGCAGCTCTGTGTATGTGCGCAGCAGGAACAGGCTCCTTCTGTTCCTCTGCCGCTCTGATGTCCAACTCTGGAGGCTCCAGAGTCCGCACATAACTCCCAGATGACCCTGGCCCCATTTCTGCCTCAGATGCAGAGCCCTCGTCCGAGCCTTCCCCAGGCTCCATGTTTCTCCCTAGCCTCCTCACTGTCCAACTCTGCTGCCAGCTCTGCAGGCTGCTGGTGGACCACAACAAAAGGAGAGAAAAAGAACAAATATTTTCTTTCAGGGTTTTATCACACTCTCTGTGAATCTGAGCATGAGATGCTTTTTTTCAGCTGCATAATTATTCCTGTTTGCATTTGCAATAACAAAACCACCTTACTAGCAGTGACCTCAACCCACAAAAGAAAACTCTTTATGTTGCAAGCCAACAACCCTAGCTTGTTGTCAGCATAAACTACCGGAAGTTCAATTGTTGATTGGGATTTTCCCCTTGCTTTGCTTTTAGTTAGCTGGGGAAGGGAGGGAGGGGATTGACCTAAACTTCTTAAAAAACAAAGGCCATATTTGTTTTTGTTCTTCTGTTATGAAAATCTACCTGAGAGAAACACTAACTTCCTTTTTGGATTCTTGATATTTGATCCTTTTTGGGGGGGAGGGAGTTTTATACTGTTTGCTTGTTATCTGAATGAACAAGTCAGCTATCTTTCCTTTAATCTTTTCAGTGCTTGAATTTCTTGAAATTGAATTTCTCCATACTCTCTACATCTATTCTATTCCTGTTGAAATCCAACATATGCCTATTGAGAAAAAAAATGGGACCTACACTTTGTTGTTGTTGTTTTTCACAAAAATGATCTGAATGCCTGCAATAGGTTTAAGACTCATTGTGTGTCTGAGGCATAGTTCCTACATTATTGTTTTCTGTAATGGAGTAGCAAATGGCACCTGGTTGTATTTTCAAGTGATACAGATGTTACAAAGCATCTCTTTCCCTCTCCACATTCCTAGTGTAAGAGCTAGCTCCCTTCATTATTTCTCAACCCATTTGAATAATTTCTCTAGTAGCTATAGGATACTCCAATTGGGGAAAGAAAAAGATAATGGAGAAAATATAAGTAAATTGGTAATAGAGCTGACTAGGTTTTCACAGAACAAGAGGTGCCAAAGAAAGCTGATGCATTTAACTTGTGGATGCTGAAACAGCAACCGTTGGAAAACTTGGCTTGTTTTCTTTAGCTGACTTACGTTTCTTAATCACCTTTAAGCTGTCATAGCAGATGCTTCCTCCATCGGTTACAGCTTTGTTGCAAGTAGACAAAAAAAAATGAAGTTTGTAAGTCTTGACATTCAAATATCCAGCACTACTGTATCCATTATCTACAGATCAGGTATCTTATTAAATATTTAACATTGCTTGTTAAATTTGTTTTTTTAGTACAGCTCATCGTATCTCTGGATTTAATGTTATGGTCTAGGGTCCGTCTACATGGAGGTATATATAGCACCAATTATTTCAAACTATTGCAGACAATGAGCTATTCTAAAAAGAAATAATTGAAAAGAGTGAAATCCTGGCCCTGCTTCTCACCATGAATACCTAATTAGTATTATTATAAAACTTTGGCCACAGTTAAATATGAATAGAAGCACCATTTTGTTGAGCTGCTGTGCCGTACCAGCACTAGATGGTATCTGTGATTCCTTAGTCAGCTAGAGTTATACACTAAAGGTTCAGCAACTTTATGGCATATGGAACTGAGAAATATCCAGCAAAATATAGGCAAAATACAATTGTGGTAATTTTGTATATGTGTATGGCAAAAAAATACAGAACATAAAAAAGGACCATTATGTATTGTTTTGTCATGGATCTGCCCCCCTGGATGTGAGTTCAGAGGAGGAGGGTAAGTTTGAGTCAGCAGAGGAAAGCACGGAGCTTAGTGTTGGTCAAGATCAGGGCTTGGAGAGTGCCAGCCTACTGGAACAGCCTCAGGTGGGTCAATTAGAGAGCAGGCTGAGGCTGAGGGAATCAAGCCAAATTGGCCAGGAGGCTCCAGGCTGTGACTGGGAGTAACCGCTGCTCATTAGCAATGAGGAGGAGATGGAGTCCACACCATCTCCTGATCCAAGGACATGTAGAACAGAGAGAAAACAGGCACAATGCCGGTCAGCTTGAATACTTGTGAGGAGGCAACCTCATCTCTCAAGAAGGATTCCACCAGCTTTGTCTATTTAATCCCACCCTATGGACTTGGGCTCCAAGATCACCACAGATGGGGACTACAGCCAAGAAATTAAAAGACGCTTGCTCCTGGGAAGGAAAGCTATGGCAAATTTAGATAGCACTCTAAAAAGCAGAGACATCCCCCTGCCAACAAAAGTGTGTATAGTCAAGACTATGGTTTTCTTAGTTGTAATGTATGACTGTGAAATTTGCACCATAAGAAAGTCTGAGTGCCAAAGAATTGAGGCCTTTGAACAATGGTGCTGGAGAAGACTTCTGCGAGTCCCTTGCACTGCAAGGCAAACAAACTGGTTAGTCCTAGAGGAGATCAACCCTTTAGATGGCCAGATCCTGGAGATGAAACTCAAATACTTTGGCTACCTAATGAGAAGGACTCACTGGAGAAGATCTTAATGCTGGGAAAGATTGAGGGCAAAAGAAGAAAGGGACAGCAGAGAATGAGGTGGCTGGATGGAGTCACTGAAGCAGTAGGCGTGAGCTTAAATGGACCCCAGAGGATATTAGAGGATAGGAAGGCCTGGAGGAACGTTGTCCATGGGTTGCAATGGGTCGGACACGACTTCGCAACTAACAAAAAAATAGTCAATAAATTTCAAATGGCATGGATAAGATTATTGTCTAAAGTAATGGTTGTTCTTCGGTATACCTAAGAGACGCCAACCATTTTCTTATTATCCATCTCTCCCATGACTGAAAAAGAAAGATTTGTAAAAATAAAACAAATTTGTTTTATTTGCACCTCAATATTCAGATAATTTGGAGTTCTGAATTAAATGCTTTCTCCATGGCTTTTTCTAATCCCAACATAAACAGGACATAGATTGAATTCATAGATGTGAATTCATAATAAGTCAAATCAGAAGCTATTTATACCTAGGGTAATGTAAATATAATCAGACATAATAAGCTGGTCTAAGAATTCCCTCCACCCTCTTTAGCCATCACAATTTGTTTCAGCCAGAATTTCAACTGGCAGAGACTCATTCTGGCAGCCAAGAGACAGCCAAAATGTAGTTTGTGGAATGCCCTTGCCCCTAGACTGAGGAAGGCATGCAGAATTTGCACTTAACAGATTCTAGCACAAAGCTGAGTCCTATGTGGAAGAGGGCTACAAACCAACTACAAACCAGTTTCTATTTTCCTACATGCTGATTAGGCAATCATTTTACGTTGCCCAAATTGTATTTGCAATAAAATGCTGATGCATTAGTGTCATATAGTCATGATGAAAAGTTAAAAATAAATTATGGCAGAAAAAGATGAATATATTCTCTAGAACACAATATTTTATATATAAGCTCTAAAATTTCTCCTTTTCTCCATAAAGAGAAATATATATTAATATGTTTCTTAAAAGCACCCCAAACAACCATAAAACTTATGCAACTTTATTTGTATAAAGAAATTTTTGAAAGTTTTATTTCAGCTTTTTTTTTTTTTTACAGAAAGCAAAACTCTTAATAACAATGTGTTTTAATACTGTTGGGAAAATTAGGACCCCTAATTAAAAATGCTAATAGAGTACAAAAAAACATTGTAAAAAAATCTATGCCACAATAGACATCTAATCAAATATAGATATTAAAAATGAACAAATCAAGAATGAATGTGGCATAGATTTAGGAAAAATTAGAAATATACACACTGTGCAAAAGTGTTAGGCAGTTGTGCAAAAATGCTGTAAATTAAGAATGCTTTCAGAAATAGAAGTGTTAATAGTTCATTTTTTTATCAATTAACAAAATGGAAAGTATTTTGAAGGAACTTGGCAATGTTCCTTCAAGGTTGTTTTAAATATCTTGCAGAACTAACTATAGATGTTCTGTGTCTCTTTATGTAATTCCAAACACATGTCGTGATATTGAGATCAGGACTCTGTGAGGGTCAAACTTCCAGGACTTCTTGCTTATACATGAGATTAGTTGTATGTTTGGGGCCACTGTCTTCTTCAGAATAAAACTGGGGCAATTACAAACCTCCTTGGTGGTATGGATGATGGATAAGTATCTGCCAATAAGTATCTGCATTGATAACACCATTCTTCTTCCTAGCTTTATTCCCACACTATGCTTGCTGGCAAAGTCGTCTCCGTTTGGGTTGATCCAGGGCATCTTCAGGAGTGACACCCACATATTTCTTGTCCTCTTCGATGTGATCCATCCCACTTTTTCTTGTCTATAAAATGCCTTTAATGACAGATGGAGCAACTCATTGGTTGAAGTACCTCAGTCATATCAATGGCAACTGAGGACACCATTGATCCTGATCATATCCAACTTCATTTGTAGAAACTCAGCCTCAAACTTGCAAGGAATCTCCACCATGCTTCACTCTTGCTGGCAGACACTCATTATCATATGCTTCCCAGTCCTTTAATGAACAAACTGCCTTCTGCTACAGCCAAATATTTTGAATTTTGACTCATCAGTCCAGAGCACCTGCTGCCATTTTTCTGCATCCCAGTTCCTATAGTTTTGTGCATAGTTAAGTCACATAGTCTTGTTTCCACATCAGAGGCATGACTTTTTGGTTGCAATTCTTCTATGAAGACCACTTCTAGTCAGATTTCTCTGGACTGTTGATGGGTGTACCTGGGTACCACTGGTTTCTGCCAGTTCTGTGCTGATGGCACTGCTGGACATCTTCCATTGTCGAAGGGATACAAACATGATATCTCTTTCATCTGCTCATTAAGTGTCCTTAGTTGACTACTGTGTCCTGGGTCCTCAGTGTTGCCTGTTTCTTGGTGCATTTTCAAAAGAAGTAGGACAGCCAACTTCCAACAACCCCCAGCCTGCTTTGAAATCTTTGCCTGGGAGAGACCTTGCTGATGCAATATATCTACCTTTTGTCTTGTTCCTGTGCTCAATTTTGCCAAGGTGTATGACTGTTTCAACGTTATCCTAGCAGAAGAATTTGGCTGTTCCTCACCCAATTTTAAGCCTTCTACACAATTGTTGCTGTTTCAGTTAATGACTGTATTTCAAACCTTGCAAGTGTAAGAATTGATGCTGTTTTGAGGGTGGTCACAGAAAATATTGATTTCATTTGATTTATCTTCTGTTTCTTTACTTTCCATTTTTGTTAATTGAGAAAAATAAAGTATTAACACTTCTATTTCTAAAGCTTTTTAAAATTTTAGCATTTTTGCACAACTGCTTAACATTTTTGCATGGTACTGAATGTACAACAATCACCATACATCCAATGTTAGCATGTAACATTGTATGAGAATGAGATATAGTTGGAGTGTTTTTTGATATAGCCCTTTCCTGTAAAGGAAACAAAAAAGGGAGAAGAGGGCGAATGAGAATTAACACTACAAGGATATTCAGGGTGGACATTCTGTATAGGAATTCTCCCATCCAAGCCAAACTGGCCCTTCTGTCTTAAAAAATATGAAATGTTTCTTATATTCTAACTCAAATTATTTTTTTCCTCTGACAAAGTCTTCTGCTTTCTCCATCCTCTTGATATATAAAATATTAAATGTTAAAAATATAAATAATAAAAACATAAAAATATTTTATGTTTTTCATTATTTGTTTCATTCATTATAAACTTATGTGATTTTTATAGAGAATTTTTTTGTTATAATCTTTTTTTTAAAACCATATTACAAACAAACTACTTTACTCTGGAGTAGTATAAGGCTTTTATGTTTATTGAATTGTAATCGAATTTCCTCTATGCAACTGACAAAAAGTTGAGGACCACCTCAGGAACAATTTGTGACACTATATTAAATTTGTCATTGAAAGAGATGGGGAGCCATAGCGTTAGGAACAGGAGTACCCAGTGTGTGAATGACAATGGGAAACTATTTTGGTGTCTAATTCATCTTTGTAATTTTAAAACGTATCAAAATCTCTTTTTCCATAGACTCCTGTGAAGTTGTTTTAAAATAAATAAGTCAATGTTCTTATGTGTCACTTTCAATTTATAGTACCTAATATTATTAAATACCACAGATCTTTTAGCTTAGATGTTCCTGATTTTACATTACAATATTGCAATTGATTGATTTCCTATAAAAATTAAGCAATTTTATACTGCTAAAGATGGCTGTATATAACCTGTAGCTTTGCCATATTCTTCTCATCAATGATAAGGCTTACCAGGCCAAGCAGAAGGGTTAGTCTTAGTATTAGATGATGGCTGCAGAATGCAGAGCTGCCAAAAGAGGAGAGATAATGAACAGATCGGGGTGGGTTATGGGAGTTGAAATATGTGTTGTAGTTCTAAGTGTGGGCATGTTGCCAAACATCCAAATTCTCCGTATAGGCTGGAGATATCAGCCAGACTGGGTAGAACTCTCCTATCAGCAGAAGGACCGAGCCTGTCAATCATTTATTTGTCCCGCCTTCTCATCGGGAATCCCAGTTCGGCTCGGTCCTTCAGCTGGACAGGACTGTTCGACCGTTCTCTGCCTGGCGGCCTTGCCTGTGTTGTAGGGGAAGTTCAAGTGTGTTCTTTGGGTGGAGTGAGTGCAAGCCCCTTGGCGCCCCTCGTTATTTCTCTCTACTTCGTTTTGTTGAGGTTTTATTTCTAACGTATTCCAGAAGGTTTATTTTGTCCCGGTTTTGGATAATTTGGGGCCTTTTCCTGATTTAAGCTTCCCCCCTCCTTCCCCCCTGGGTTGATTCATTATTTCCCCTCACTGCATGGTCCCCAGCAGTTTTCTTTTAGGCCGTTAGCTGTGGTTTTTCCCTTTTTGGCTACATTGGCCTGGGCAGCCGACCGATCCCTTCTTCATTCCGGCCGCCATTTTTGGTTTTACTTTTGGCGCCTTTGCGCTTTCGCGCCTTTGCCCTCAGTGTTCTCCTGGGATCTTCATAATTAGCAATCAACAGCTGTTTGCTTCTGATACCGATCTGCGGGGGGCGGGGGTTTCCCTCAGCATCAGTGCATTAGGACTAGCCTTGGCTTAATAGCCTGCGAGCGTCCTACTCTTTTAAAAGTGCACTTTTCTGGCAGTGGCAGCCTTTCCGAGCCCTACAACTGTTTAAAAAAAAAAAGAAGAAGACAATAGGCTCGTGGAATAGCAATCGGCCCGAGGGCAATCACTGGCTGGATAAGCGTCCTCCCACTTGGTGGGATCGCTTTGATTGATGAGCGCTCTCCCACTTGTGGGATTGCTTCACCTTTCATAGATTGATTGTGTAAATGCCAGCTGCAATTGGAGGACTTATTCATTATAATTAGTTAAAAAAAAAAGAAGAAAAAGACAAGGAAGGCTTAAAGATAAGAGGAACGAAACAAGAGAAGGAAGCTAGCAGCACTACACTTAATTAGAACAGAAAGGAGTGGCTACCATGCCTAAGGCCAAGAGTAAGTCTCAGAAGGCTGTGGAGGATGAGGTTCCTGGTAACCCTTCAGGTCAGGTCCAGCAAGCCTCCTCTCCAGCATCTAGTTCCCCAGAGGTTTCTCCTAGGGATAAGAGGAAGAGCTCAAAGGAGCGGTCATCCCAGAGGTTTGAAAAACGCAGACACCTGGCTCCAAAAGATATGTGACATAGCAAGCAGTGCCTCGAGGGAATGGGTTCATTCCTCTTCCCCCAATGTTAGTGTTGACCAGGTCTCCATTAGGGACTGCATTCCCTCCATTCCGGCTGCGGCCCTCTGGGGGGTCCAACCAAATTCAGTTCAGGGAGCTAATCCTCCCCAAAACCCAGTTGCTCAGGCCCAAAATTCCTCCTTACCCGAGGAATTAAGATTGATGGTAGCTGAAGACATTCACCAAGAGGTTAAGGGTTTGTTGGCTAGGCCTCATCATTACTCCCCTCCTCTATCTGATGCATGTGATGAGGCGGCAGATCTCTCTGATCTGGAGGTTCAATCAGTTTGGGAGGCTACTCCTCGCAGGAGCCCCATTGATGGGAGTCAGGCTCCCAGGGAGGAGATGGATTCCCCAGACAATGTCTGATGATGAGGGGTTACCACCCGAACAGCCGCCCTTTACAGGCCTTTTCCCTCCTGCTCTTTTCAAGTCCTTGCTTCACAAGGCGACAAATGCTGCTCGGCTGGGATCTGGGGCAGAGGGGGAGGTACCTGGTCCTGCTCAGGCTACCTCTCAACCCTTGTTCACTGAACCGGCTCCCGCTGTCGACGTGGTGCCAGCCCCTCCTTTGCTTCTTTCTACAATCAAGAAACAGTGGGTCCTTCCTAGTATAGCGCCTGCTCCATCCAAGCTTGATAGGAAGTTTTTTAATATGACAGAGGATGTGGATGCCATGCTGCAGGTTCCTTCTGTGGATGCACCTGTTGCAGCTCTTTGCCCCAATTCTACCTTGCCTAGAGAACCTGAAGAAGGCCTGAGGCCGGAGGAGAGGAAGTTGAACCTCGCTCTCCAGCGGGCTCACCAGGGAGCAGCATGGGCCATCAGGTCTGCTACCTCAGCCTCTCTGTTTAACTGGGCTACTCTGGTCTGGCTCCAGGAACTGAGATCCAATCTACCTCCAGGGGCTTCCTGTCTTATATGTGAACAAACTTATTGCTGCCCTCCAGTTTTCTGCAGACGCCACCTTGCACTCCCAGATTTGCTTCAAATTCTTTGGCGTTGGCAGTTACGGCCTGTCGGCTGTTGTGGCTTCACAATTGGTCAGCTGACATACGTCACAAGTGGCATCTGGCGTCTTTCCCTTATTCAGGGTCTCATCTCTTCGGTCCCCCGTTGGAGCCTCTGTTGACGGAGATGCGGGATAAACGCAAGATCTTGGCTTCAGCTTCTAAAAAGGTTGACCCTCGTTTCTTCAGCTCCTACTGTCACTTCCAGCCTCGGAACCCAGAGTGGGGGTCTTCCTCCCAGTTTTCTCCGTCAGGGTCCAGACAGAGAGGGATGTCCAATAGGAATTTTAGAGGTTAGGGTTAGGGGCACCTGCTGCTACTTAGGTAGGCAGCCCTTTCGAGGAGAGGGCCATCCTTTCCGTCGCCAGAGATAGACCTCCTTTTGACTGTCCCATCAGTGGCAAATTGGCCTTGTATGCCAACCGGTGGGATCAGCTTTCATCAGACGCTTGGGTCAGGGCTACGGTCCGACATGGCCTGTCTGTGGAATTTGTTTCCTCTCCCCGTCCCGTTTTCTCCCTTGTCCACTTGCCCATTCAGCTTCCAAGAGGGCTCTTATGGATTCGGCAATTCAGCACCTGCTAGACATTAAAGCCATTCAGCAGGTGCCCCAGTCCCAGTGGGGGCGGGGTTTCTATTCTCTTATTTTCTTGGTGCCGAAGTCCTTGGGCAGGTAGCGGCCCATCTTGGACCTTAAGCGTCTTAACCGATTTGTGGTCTATCAGAAATTCAAAATGCATTCCTTGCATTCTATCCTGGCTGGTATGCGGAGGGGCGATTTCCTCTCTTCTTTAGACTTAACTGAAGCTTACCTCCATATCCCTATATGTAAGGAACATCGCCAGTTCCTTAGGTTTTGTTATGCCGGTAGGCATTTTCAGTATCGGGCTTTGCCCTTTGGTTTATCCTTTACCAAGGTCCTGGCTGTGCTGGTGGCCCATTTACATTCGGTCCCCATACGTATCCAATGTTACCTGGATGACATTCTGATTCAGTCTTCTTCGCGAGAGTTAGCTCTTCGCGATGTTCAGGTAACCATTTCTTGTTTGCAGGACCATGGGTTTACGGTTAATTTGTCCAAAAGCCATTTAGAGCCAGTTACTTCCATTTCGCATTTAGGTGTGGTTATTGACTCTGTAGAGGGACGGGTTTGCCTCTCGGCAGACAGACTATCTAGCATTAGGGATCTCGTTACTCGGATCCGCCGTGACAAACGGGTGCTCTTATTCCTCCTCTCCTCGTTATTAGGGAAGATGGTCTCGGCCATCAGGGTCACCCCTTGGGCCAGATTGCATCTCCGGGATCTTCAGTGGTTCCTCCTTCCTTTCCAATGGGCGGGGAGGGGAGCGTCCGGGCGAAGGTAAAGGTTCTGCCTGAGGTACTTCAATTCCTCATCTGGTGGGTATCCCCGGCCCTGTCCCGCAGGGAGGGGTTTTTTGAGCCTCCTCGGATTTCCGTCTTCACTGATGCTAGTTTGGGGAGCTAATTTGGTTGGGGAGCTCACCTACAGTCTGAGTTAGCACAGGGCCAGTGGTCGAGCCGGGACCTAGAACATAACATCAACTGGCTGGAGTTATGGGCAGTTTCCCTTGCCCTTCGCCATTTTTCTGACCTGCTCCATCGTTCTCATGTCCTCGTTTTCACAGACAATGTGACAGCTAGAGCCCACATCAATCGGCAAGGGGGGACTCGCTCTCGTAGCCTCATGCTCGAAGCTAAGAGGTTGGGACTTTGGGCTGAATGTCATCTACTATCACTGCGGGCCGAACACATCTCAGGCATTTCCAACTCCCAGGCGGATTGGCCGAGTTGTCGAGTTCTGGATCCCGCCGAATGGCGTCTATACCGACATTTTTCTTCAGCTGGTTCACGTTTTTGGTCTTCCTCAGGTGGATCTCTTTGCGACGCGGGAGAATGCTCAACTCCCTCAGTTTTTCTCCCATTTCCCATCTCCTCGGGCGGAGAAGATAGATGCCCTTCGCAGCCCATGGCCCCGCGGCCTCCTTTACGCGTTCCCGCCGATCCCACTCATACCGCGAGTGGTTCAGAAGGTACTTCTCGAGAGGGCAGAATTGGTGCTCCTGGCCCCCCATTGGCCCTGCCAACCCTGGTTTGTGGACCTTAGGTCACTGTTGGTAGCGCCTCCCTGGCGGATTCCAGTGGTCGAGGAAGCTCTGTCGCAGGGAGAGCTCAAACACCCAGATGTTGGCTGGCTTCAGTTGACTGCATGGCAGCTGAGCGGCACAAACTGAGATCGGCCCGCATTCCGGACATTATTGACATTCTGCAAGCCTCCAGACGTCCCTCTACACAGCGGATTTACTTGGCTACCTGGCGCAAATTTAGTATATGGTGCGTTAAGGATGCTATTGATCTGACTTCAGCTTCGCTGATCCACTCCCTCCGTTTTCTGGGGGAGGGACTCCGGAAGGGCCTCTCTGCGAATACTCTATGGCGTCAAGTAGCGGCTTTGGTCTCTGTCATTTCTTGCGGGAAGTGCCGATCCATCGCTCGTCACCCTCTTATTCGACAGTTTCTCCAGGGAGCTACGACCTCTCTCCTCTGGTGTTACACCATTATCCTACCTGGTCTTAGATTCCTTGACTAAGGAACCATATGAGCCTCTCAGGACTGCCAGTCTTCGTTTCCTTACCTGTAAAGTCGCATTCCTGGTGGCAGTGACATCGACTCGCAGGATTTCAGAGCTGGCGGCCCTCTCAATCGGAGCTGACCTCTGCGTGTTTCATCCTGACAGGGTTGTGCTCTGGTTGGAGCCGGCCTTTGTGCCGAAAGTCAATACTCCATTCCACAGGCTGCAGGAACTTGTTTTACCTAACTTCTGCCCGACACCTTCTCATCGTCTCGAACGACGCTGGCATTGTTTGGACGTTCGGAGAGCGCTTAAAGTATACATCAAAAGGACGGCTCCTTTTCAGCGTTCTGAGGCGCTCTTCGTGTCATTTAACCCCTGGTCATTGGGTACTAAAGCTTCTCCTTCCACAGTGGGGAGGTGGATCCGGCATGCTATCGCAAAGGCCTACGAACTTCGATCTTTGCCTCGGCCTCCTTGACTGATGGCTCACTCTACTCTCAGCGCTGCTACATCTGTTGCCTGGGCCACTCAAGCGTCTTGGTTAGAGATTTGCTGGGCGGCTACTTGGACCTTCCCATCGCCTTTTATTCGGCACTACCGCATTGATCAATTTTCCTCAGCCGACACAGCATTTGGATGCAGGGTTCTGCAGAGTGTGATGGCAGCCCTGGCCACGTTAGACGAGACTGTGTCCCACCCTTCTGGGATACGGTAGCTTTTGCATGTCCCAGTCTGGCTGATGTCTCCAGCCTATACGGAGAAGGAACATTGGTTCTTACCTGATATGTGCCTTCTCGTTGGCTGGAGACATCAACCAGCCCCGCCCTGTGTGTGTCTGGTCTTGGTTGTTGCCGGGATCCTTTTACTTTCTTTCTATGGTCAAACACGTCGGGTCTGTCAAGTCCTTTCGCCGAACTGGGATTCCCGATGAGAAGGCGAGACAAATAAAAAATTGACAGGCTCGGTCCTTCTGCTGATAGGAGAGTTCTACCCAGTCTGGCTGATGTCTCCAGCCAACGAGAAGGCACGTAACAGGTAAGAACCAACGTTCCTTTTGATCATATGACCATAGGAGTGCTGCAACAACTATTAACTTCAAGGACTGGCCATAACTATCAATTCATTTCAGCACTATTGTCATTTTGATCGGGGGTTTTCTTTTGTTTGTTTTTAGACAAACAAAACATAAAAACTCCTTCATTCCGCACAATTACATACAGTGTGTCGGTCGGTACAAATCTCTTGTGCTTGAAATAATATTTAACCAATTGTCTATTTTCTCATATTATCAGATTGATATATATCTTTACATCATTATCCTCTTGACATTTATTTAAAAATGGCACTCATTTCAGAAAAAAAATATTTTTACATATTATATTTTAATGTTCATTTTTTATGTCATATTTCATTTCCATGTTTTATTGTCAAGCCATTGACAAAATAAATCCCATATCTTATAGTATTGTTTATCTTCTTGTTCTCTAATTTCAAAAGTCAATTTACTCATTTCAGCACATTCCACAATTTTCTTGATAATTTCATCTTCCGTTTGTATTTTCTCATTTTTCCAGTTTTTAGCAAACATAATTCTAGCCGCTGTTAATATATTCACAATCAAGTATCTCAATTCTCTATTGAATGTTTCTGGCACTATTCCTAATAAAAAAATCTCAGGTTTCAAGTCTATGTGCTTTTTAGTCATTTTTTCCAACCACATGTGGATTTTAGTCCAGTATCTTTTAGCTTCTACACATGTCCACCACGTATGGTAATATGAGCCCGATATCTGATGACATTTCCAGCACTTTTCAGATTTATTCTTGAATATTCTGGCTATTCTCGTCAGGGGTAAATGCCAACTGTAAAATATCTTGTACAAATTTTCCTTACATGCTGCTGACATTGTCATTGTCATTTTATAATTTTGCACCCACAATTTTTGCCATTTCTCAAAATCAATTCCATAACCAAAATTTTTCCCCCATGCAATAATTGTTTCTTTAACTTGTTTTTCTTCCAATTTTACGTCTAATAAGTAACCAGTTTTTTATATGTTAAAAATACAGTTTTTTAATTACAAAGTCATCAGAGCCTATTAAAATTTTATTGAAATTTTATCTAAATTAGTCAAAGTGTTATAAAAACCTTTTGTCTTAGAATCTTCATCATATCTTGAACGTATTTGCAAATAACCTTGTTCTTCCAATTCTTGGTTCGATTTAAATCTTTGTCTTTTTTTGAAAAGAGTTTCCCTTCCTTTTCACTTGGAAAAACCGTGAAAAAAGACTGAAAAGAAGATGAGAGTGTGGAGTGAGAGCGGGAGTGCATTCGGCTCTCACATCTGATGCAAGGCTGCAAGGAAAAACGGCTAGGAAAGTGAAAGTAATCTAATTTTTTTCTCTCTTTTTTCTACTATGCTCCTTTGAAGGAGAAACGGAGAAATTTGGGACTTTCCTTTTGATAATGAAGATTGAGCTTTCTCTCATTTAATAAGATACTAAATGTGATTGTAACTTAAACAGAATTAATTGAAAGTGGAAAAGATTAATCCTGTAAAGGATTGGCTGGAATGATTGAAATAGACTGCAGTGCCATCTAGTGGTGGAAGATAAAAATATATTTTTAAAAAAGAGAGACTTTGATGTAACTTCACTTTTAAGATTGACCTTGGCTAATGGGACTGAGAAGATGAAAGCAGATGTACAAGAGCAGTGGTTCTCAACCTTCCTAATGCCGTGACCCTTTAATACCGTTCCTCATGTTGTGGTGACCCCCCCAACCATAAAATTATTTTCGTTGCTACTTCATAACTGTAATTTTGCTACTATTATGAATCGTAATGTAAACAC
>JANHFM010311156.1:0-14847 GCA_032468115.1 Grayia smithii
CAGTTCATGTCCAGGATGCGAGGGGTCTGTAAATATTTTCACAGCCCTCTTTTTGACTCATGCAGTATACAGGTCCTGATGGAAGGCAGGTTGGTAGCAATGGTTTTCTCTGCAGTTCTAATTATCCTCTGAAGTCTGTGTCTGTCTTGTTGGGTTGCAGAGCCAAACCAGATAGTTATAGAGGTGCAGATGACAGACTCAAGGATTCCTCTGTAGAACTGAATCAGCAGCTCCTTGAGCAGTTTGAGCTTTCTGAGTTGGCACAGAAAGAACATTCTTTGTTGTGCTTTTTTAATGACATTTTTGATGTTAGGTGTCCATTTTAAGTCTTGAGATATGATAGAACCTAGAAACCTGAAGGAGTCTACTGTTGATACTGTGTTGTCTAGTATTGTAAGAGGAAGTATAAGAGGGTTTCTCCTAAAATCTACCACCATTTCTACGGTTTTAAATGTGTTTAGTACAAGATAGTTCCAGTTGCACCACAAGGCTAGTTGTTCAACGTCCCATCTGTATGCAGTTTTGTTTTTGTCTCGAATGAGATCACTCACTGTTGTATCATCTGCAAAGTTAACTTCAGTACTTTAACAGAGGACTCTTTTGAGATGCAGTCATTGGTGTATAGAGAGAAGTGGAGAGAGCACACAGCCCTGGGGGCCTCCTGTGTTAATTGCACAGGTATCTGATGTGATTTTGCCTAGTTTCACCTGTTGCTTCCTGTCTGTTAGGAAGCTTATGATCCATTTAGCAGTTTGACACAGCTAGCTGATTTAGTTTAGTTAGATGAATATCTGGAATGATGGTATTGAATGCTGAGCTGAAGTCTATAAAGATGACCCTTGCATAGGTCTTTGGAAATTCAGGATGTTGTAGGATGTAGTGCAGAGTCATATTAACATCATCATCCATCAATCTATTTGCTTGATAGGCAAATTGCAAGGGGCCTAACAGTGGAACTCTGATAGTTTTCAGGTGGGTCAGCATTAGCCTTTTAAAGGTTTTCATAACTACAGATGTTAGAGAAACCAGTCTGAAGTTGTTCAGTTCCTTGATGGAGGGTTTCTTCGGCACTGGGATGATAGTAGAGCATTTGAAGCAAGAAGAAACATAGGATTAAATCTCTAGTGATTTATTAAAGATGTAGGTGAAGATGGAGACCAGTTGGTTAGCACAGGGTTTTAAGCATGAAGGAGGTATCTTGTCTGGGCCTGGTGCTTTTCCTGGCTTTTGTTTGTGAAACAACACCTCATTTTCTGTAATAATCATAGGTGGTGGTGAGCCCAATGGAATAGAGTCAGATATATAGAAATCATAAAAACTATAAAAAGTCAGAATGATATAAAAAGATAACATTCAATAAATTCTCTGATTTACTATACAATTTACTATACATTTAAAAAAAAACGGTTTATATCCATTGAAAGTTTTTATATTTCATTTCTTTCACCTCTAATAATTGGAATCATTGCCTTACCTTTATTTTATTTTAAGCAGTTAGATAAGATCTTAGTGGATCTTTCATTGCCTTCTCAGTATCTCTGTCTAAACATATTAGCATAAATTCTGTTTACTATGGTATTATATTAATTAATTCATATTTCTTTTTCTGCATTTTTCCGTATAAAAGTAACTAGGCATCTGATTGCTGATAAATGTTTCAATTCATCCTTCAAATTACTTTTCCTTTAATTTTTAGTGTTTTTGTATGATACATAATTAATAATTCTTCTTCAAATATACACTTTATATGTTTCCTATTCAAAAAATTGGGCACTTGATATTTCTGAATTTAAATCAAAATATTGTGAAGTCTCCATCCACATTTGTTGTACAAATTCATTATCATTCAATAAGGAAATATTAAAATACCAATTTCCTGATACCTAAATAGGTTTCTAAAATAAATATTCCAAGGGATTTCAAGATACATAACAAACATTCATATTACATCCCCAAATTTGGTGATATAAGAATGATGATATTAAGAAATAATCAAGCATAAAAAAATTCTGGTGCACATTTGACTGAAATGAATATTCTCTTTTAGTTACATACATTAAATGCCAGGGATCTGTTAAATTATATTCTTCCATATAAATCTTCATTATTTTCCTTATTAGTGTTTGAATTTTTGTTCTTTTCTTTTTGAACCAATATATTTCTATCAAGCTCAGGACCCAAAATTTCTTTTTATTATCAATTTATCATAAATATACTCATTTAAGTGCTGAAAACACTAATAAAATATGAGAATTTAAATTTTGACCATAAACATTAACCATAACTATTGCAGTCTCTGCTATTTTACAGTAGCACGTAAATTTAAATACCAGCATTTGCATCAGTAATACCTTGCTGTACATCAATTAGAAATCCTATTCAAACCATTTAAATTTTATGGAAGTATTTGTGAGGTAAATCTGTCTCACTTAGTCCTTTATTAATAGAGATTTATCCTGCTCTGTTAAGCGAGTCTCCTGCAGATAAGCAAGTTATCCTCCTTTCCTCCTCCTCCTCCTCCTCCTTCTTCCTCTTCTTTCTCCTCCTCCTCCCTCTCTCCCTCCCGCTCCTTCTCCTCCTCCTCCACCACCACCATCATTGTTAATTGATGTTGTAGTGTGCTAAGCAATATCTGCTCTTAATTAATATGGTAAGATTATATTTTGTTTTTTTAAATTGTAACCTGTTTACATTAAGACTAACTTCATAATTTTTTATTTTGGCCCACTTTCCCAATCCCAATTGATTTTATGACCTGTGCCATTATACAAGTATCTATTTAAATACTTTACCTATTTTCTAATATTGCTGATAGATATAGAATCTACATAAAGACTCAGTTTAGCATTCAAATACCATTCTATTACATATAGAGAGAATCTATATTTAAAAGAAAAAAATGAAAAATGTGATTGTGTACATAAAAATAAAATAATAAGTGATATTATTAGATATTAAAAAGAATCTCTGTCTCTCATACACACAGAGACATACTGTACAGTAAATAAAAAAACACATTGATGACTTTCTAAAGAGAATGACATGGTAATTTAATTTCTCTTCTTATATTGAAAATTTCAAAACAGTTTCAAACATTGCTACTATAGTTAGTTCTTCAGTACAATGTTGATTGTATCTTTGTATTTTCTTTTTTTAAAGAAAATATGGCCATTTTTCCTTGCAGCCCATGTCATTTGCAACTCCCGGGTTGGATTAGAAGACATCCAAGGTCCCTTCCAACTCTGTTAGTCTGCTATTCATATTCATATCCTTCTCAAAACACTAAATTTCTCTCACATTTTTAATTTTTCATATTTTTCTTATTTTTTTATAAAGACTTAAACCAGTGTTTTTCAGTCTTGGCAATTTTAAGATGTATGGACTTCAACTCTCAAAATTCCCCACCTAGCATGACTTTGATGTTGGTATATACATGCATTAAAAGGATAAATGAATAAACTATTATATAGTGAAGAGTACTTGCTGACAAATGATGAGGTGCAAAATTTAAAAGTTTCCAAGTATTGATTCACTCTGAGAGTAGACCTGCAGCTTGAGTGCTGTAGATTGAGGGAGTTTATATCAAGCTGTAATGAGCAATTAACAAGCAATTCCTTGAAGTGGACAAGGCAGATCCTTTTTTTCACACTCTAATTCAGTTCTTTTGAAATTTGGAATAATTCAACTTTTAGCATGCCAAACACCTCCCCCACCCCATCCCTTTCCTTTTTTTACCAATTTGAGGCAGCCATGAATAACAAATAATCTTTTGTTTTGTGCTTTCTCTTGTTGTGTACTCTAATGAATGAAATAAAATGCTATGAACAGCCATTTTAGAAGCCTGGAAATATATTCCTTTTAAAAAAGGACTCTCTGTATTTATTTGTGAGTTAGACTATCTTCTTGTAGAAACTGGGAATAGATTAATTTGCTTACAACTTTTAGGAAAGAAAGAACACTAGTTTTATTGAATTTCAGAGCTATGTTATAGGCATGTCTCAATTTAATTGGGAGTAGATGGGACAGACACATAGCACAACTGATCCCAGAAGCAATTTCTATTACACACTTAATGAGTAGTGACAACGTTATGATGGTGGGACTTGAATCAAAAGTAGGCAGGATGGTTGGAAGAGGGCCAGATAAGGAGGAACACTGAAAGAAGGAACAAGGCCAAGTGGCTAAGGCCAGAGTTGACACCATACAAGGAATATATTTTTCCAGTAATTGTCAAATATTTTCAAAGCACTACTAAGATTAATTTAAAAAAGAAGAGATAGAGTTGACATTTTGGCAGAATACACAAACAGTGGTATTAGTTGTAGGGAAATGTTTTATTGCATTTATTTATATCTTAGTTATATTAGTGGGACATGAATAATCTCAGGAAGTATCTGAAGGGAACCAGATTGCTTTTTGTTATAAATTATGCATATCAAACATTCTATACCAGTGATGGTGAACCTTTTAGATACCGAGTGCCCAAACTGTGTGCACGCGCATGCCAAACTGAAAAGTGTGTGTGCACGCACACACATGCATCCATGCATGGACATGAGCGGACATTCTTGTGTTGACGTTTGCATGTGCAGCAGAGATCCGAAGACCAGCTAGCAGGGCATCCCAATACTGGCAGCACAGCAAGAGGTAAGATCTTTTTCTTTCGTGAGCTTCTGTTTCATCATTTGCAGGGAAACATAAGCTCACAAAAGAAACACCATGAAGATCTGACCTAGGGTGATGGTACATGTGCCAGCAGAGAGGGTTCTGCATACCATAGGTTCACCATCATGGTTCTAAACACAAGGTTCAAATCTTTGCGTGCCTAGAAGTTAGTTGACTGCTGTCAATTGCCTGGACTAGTCCCTGCAGTTTAGGAATGACAGGATTTTATTTATTTATATGATTTATAGAGCTGTCAATCCCACACAAGTGACCCTGGCAGTTTATGTAAGAGATGAGCTGGTAGAGTCTGGGGCCTGAGTCAAGAGAAAGCTCAGCCTAGAATCCTAATGTGTCCACAAACGCTCCAAGTCCAGGCCCCTCTTCAGTTATTATTATTATTATTATTTATCTAGCATCAGAATAGTGCTGACTATTAGTTGAACAGTATAGGCTTGAGCAATAAATCTTCTATGCTAAAATAAATTTAATGGTAGGGCTCTTCCAGAAATTTTCTATGCTGTCTTAAGTTGCAACATTATTTAAACTGGACTGTTCTATTTCAGAACTATCAGGCAAGAATGGAGGCCAGTTAACAATTAACAGCTCTTTATTAACAACATTGGCTAACAGTGACTCGCTCTGTAAGCTAACAACGAGTGAGCGAGCAATTTCCTCTTCACTGACAACTCTTTTATACTGGAGCTGTCAGGGCTGGTCCAATCAGGAACTTGCTATGTTTACTTGTCACGTGTGCGCCGGCAGGATGCAACACTCCTACCCTCCTGGATAGCACAAGCATAATCAGCCAAATATGCCGGACGGCTCCTGACCTGCGCAGCCCAGTAATGTCAGGTTGTGGTGGTGGACTCAGGGCAGGGACGTCGGGAACTCTTGGAGACTGCTTGAACCCTTCAGAGGGAAGATTGTGCGCCGGAGCCTGCGGAAACCGAGGTGAGTCAGCGGTGTGGCCGGTCGAGGATGAGTCTTCTGGACATGGAGTATCCTCACACTCGTCATTTGGGTTAGGTGCTGATTGATCTGGTATCGGAAGGCTCCCTGTTGCCAGGTAATCTAATGGGGGCAAGCAGCAGTGGCACAACTGATCCACAGGTGGCTGCCTTCCATCTGTACCTTATACGAGCGTGGGCCTGTCACCTCAGTTATGTGGCCGGGTAACCACCGTGGGTCCACCCCCAAATTCTGTGTATATACCATATCACCCACCTGAAAATAATGGACCCCACCAGTGGAGTCAGGAGGTTTTTCAGGAGAATACTCTGGGTGCAGGCGATCTAACACAGTTCTTAAGTGGCGGCCCATTAACAGCTCTGCTGGGCTGCATTTTGTTGTTGGGCATGGAGTGGTGTGCTGCACCAACAGGTAGGTTGCTATCTTGGCCTATCAATCTCCACCACCTAACTTGGCTAGGACCTCCTTAGCCAAATGGACGGTCCATTCAGCCAGGCCATTAGAGGCTGGATGAAAAGGGGCAATTGCGGCATGGCGAATGCCATGCATTGTCAGGTAAGTTTGGAAGGCAGTTGAGGTTAGTTGAGGGCCATTATCGGACACCAACACATCAGGGAGCCCGTGAGTAGTGAAGACTCTCCTACACGCCCTGACAAATGCCTCCGATGTGGTCGAGGTCATTGAGACGACCTTGACTCACTTGGAGTAGGCATCTACTATGATTAAGAGCATGTGGCCCTGGACAGGGCCAGCAAAGTCCACGTGGACAAGGGACCAGGGGGCCTTAGGGGTTTCCAATTCCCTAACCATGGCTGCTGGAGGAGCTGGCCTGTTGCTCTGGCACTGGGCACTTGGCTACCCAGTCTGCAATTTCCCCATCTAATTTTGGTCACCACAAATAGCTGTGGGCCAAGGCTTTCATCCGGGCAATGCTGGGATGACCTACATGGAGCAGTTCCATTATTTGGCTGCGCAGCTCCACAGGAATGATGACACGGGAGCCCCAGAGAAGGCAGCCCCTTAAGATGGAAATTTTGTGCTGCCTAATCCTATAGGATTGGAATTCAGGAACTATCTGTCCTAAAAGCCACCCCTTCTTCACTCAGTCTGCCAGTTGGCAGAGGAGACAGTCCCTAGATGTATACCTTGTGACATCAAAGGCTGAGACAGGTATGGCGAGGTCGTTTATGAGAAGGACCGATGATGCAGGAGCAGGGTCTTCCACAGGCAACAGAAGAGGACAGTGGCTAAGTGCGTCAGTGTGCCCCATGGCCTTGCCTGGGCAGTGGACAAGGTATATTGATATGCCGCCAGGAATGCCACCCATCTCATCATTTGTGGCGACAAAACAAGCGGGGTCTGATGATCACCAGCCAAGATGCCCAGGAGGGGCTTGTGGTTAGTGATAAGAGTAAAAGGCGGCCATACAGATAGTCATGGAAACGTTTGATACCAGCCATGGCTGCCAAAGCCTCCTTGTCGATCTGTCTGTAGTTTTTCTCCACAGACGACAATGTCCTGGAAAAGTATGTGACTGCCACTTCCAAACCGTTAGGCAGCAGGTGGCTCAGCACAGCACCCACCCCGTAGGGCGAAGCATCACAGGCTAGCGTCAGAGGAAGGCCAGCACAGTATTGCATGAGCATGCTGTCAGAGGTGAGCAGCGTTTTGACAGCCTAGAAAGCCACGGCCGCCTTCCGATCCCAGTTCCAAGGTGTCCGGCTGTCAAGGAGGTGATGCAATGGCTCTGCAATCGTGGCCTTATGTGGCAAGAACATGCTGTAAAAGTTCAGGAGGCCAAGGAATGCCTGTAGCTCTTGTTTGTTGGTTGGTGCTGGAGCTTGTTGAATGGCCAGCACTTTGAGGTGGTTCGATGCAGTCCAATGGCATCCACAAGATAACCTAAAAATTCAACTTGACGCACACCAAGTGCGCATTTGTCTTGCTTAAGTCTAAGTCCTGCCTTCTGGAAATGGGAAAACATGGCGCAGAGGTGGCAGACGAGGTCAGCATCAGTGGTGGCAGACACAAAAATATTGTCGAAGTAGGGAATCATCCCCAGCAGGCCATGCAAAAGTGTCTCCATGATACTCTGAAAAATGCCAGGGGCGACGCAGACCCCGAACTGAAGGCGGCGGCATTTGAAAATGCTGCAGTGGGTCACAATTGTCTGTGCCTCTGCAGTGACATCGTCCACTTCCAGCTGATGGTAAGCTTGTGCCATGTCAAGCTTAGCGAAGATAGATCCGTGCCCCACGGAGTGGAGAAGATGCTGGATTACTGGTACAGGATAAGGATAAGGATTCACCTGCAGGGCCTTGTTCAGTGTTGCCTTTTAGTCGGCACAGATTCGAATAGATCCATCAGCCTTAATCGGAATCACTATAGACGTCTCCCAATGGGCATGGTCCACCGGTTCTAATATACCCTGTGCCAGTAGTTTATCAAGCTCCTGATCAACGTTTGGCCACAAAGCGAAAGGAACCCTGCGAGTCTTGAGCCGTATGGGAGCTACAGAGGGATCTAAGCTCAAAGAGATCGGCGATCCTGTATACCTGCCAAGTTCCATGCAGAACACATCAGAGAACTCATGTACGAGGTCTGAGAAAGGGTCAAATCTAATGGCATGGATGCCCATTATGGCCAGTCCCAAAACATCAAACTACTCTAACCCTAACAGAGTGAGAAGAGAACCACCAACCACAATTACCTTAAGGCGGCCACTAAAATTGCGGTATTGTACTCAAAATTTGCCACAACCCAAAACATAAATGCGATTACCCTGATAATCATGAAGTTTTAGTCAGGAGGGGGTCAACTGGTTCTAACTAGTGAGGGCAGCAGCTGTAGGAGAGTGATCCATGATATGATTGACACGGAAGACCCTTTGTCCATCTTACATGGCTTGCCCTCAATGGATACAGTGAGGAAAATCTTTTTCTTTAACCCTGATCTGGCATGACCTATCCTTGCCTCCACCTGGTCTCTACCCAGGTGAACGGTGAAACAATCTCCCTCAATCTTTTCCGCCCTCTTCTGTTGCCGGAAATTGTGGCTGGGTCTCACTGGGTTGCAATTTGCCGGTTGAGTGGCCCTACAGATCCTTGCAAGGTGGCCCTTTTCCCCACAACACCTACATTCTGTGTTCTTAAACCTACAAGAACGATGGTGGTTCCCACCGCAACCTAAACATGGAAACTGTGGCTTCTTTTCCTCTGCATCTACCCCTTTCCTGGAAGTCGTCTTAAGACAGCTTATGTCCTATGATGACTGGTCAGAATCGACCTCATCCTGATGCACAGCAGCGGTCTTAGGAGCCGGAATGCCACTAAGAGGTTTCTTTATCTCTAATACTGACTTAGCGGCCAGCTCCGAGACTTGAGCCTCGTCTACTGCACTTTGCAGGGTGAAATCCATCCTAGCTAATAGACGGTGCTATAACCTGATATCACTGATGCCACAAATCAATTGATCCAGAAGGATATCATCTAGATCCCTAAATTCACAATACAGAGTAGCTGCCCTCAAGGCAGCTATGTACTGGCTTATAGATTCCTCCTCCTTCTGATATCTATGCCTAAATGCATGGTGCCTCGCCACTCTTGAAGGTAAGGGAGCATAATGGCCTCTCAACTTCGCTATTACAGTCTCCCATGGCACGTCCTAGACCTTTTGTGGTGCCAATACTGCGGACTGTTTCGAACATGTCATGGCCACAAACACCAAGAAATACAGCTAACCTCCTATCTCCTGAAAGCCCCTTATAATTATTAGCGGCTAAAAAACAATCAAAGCGGTCCAAAAAAGAATCCCAGGTTTCCCTTGCCTGATTGAATGGCGCTATTGTAGATAAGGTAGCCATGCTCAAAGGAAGACGCCTGAGGTAACTTCAGCAGTGTGACGTCTCGTCGCCGTGGCTCAGCTCAGTGACAGCTCTCGTGACTGACTTCATTAAACCTGCAGCCTCGGCTAACAATATCCCATCTTTCGTCTCCAGTGTTCTATTTCAGAACTATCAGGCAAGAACGGAGGCCAGGCAGGTTAACGATTAATAGCTCTTTATTAACAACATTGGCTAACAGTGATTTGCTCTGTAAGCAAACAACGAGTGAGCAAGCAAATTCCTCTTCACTGACAGCTCTTTTATACTGTCTATCAGCTATCAGGGCTGGTCCAATCAGGAATCTGTTGGTTTCCCGCTGGCAGGTGGACCAATCAGCTGTGTTTCCTTGTCATGTATGCGCAACATGGATGCAACATGGACCTTTTAGATCAGACCTGGGCATTTTATGGTCCAAGGGCCACATTTGGCCCTTTGACTATCCCTGCCTGGCCTTCAGCAGCGACTATAAGCAATGGGGGATGGTGGTGGCAGGAGGGAGGTGACAACAGCCCACACCGTAGTCCCAGTTTCTAATATGGTCCCCATGGGAAAATTAATTGCTCACTCCTGCTTTAGATATGGTTCTTGTTGGATCTTGCAAAATCCTCTTTAAAGCATTATCAAATGAATGTAATGAGATTTGTGATTGGCCTTCCTAACATCAGTATTTCCATATCGTAGAAAGCTACGAATGTTATGAGAACAGCCATGCTGAGGAGATTCTATTTAACCCTTTTCCCCAGGTAAATGTCCCACAGAAGATACCTTAATTGCAGGGATGGGAGGAGATGGGCTTGGAACATATACTAAAACTCTCTTCTCTGATTACTGTTTTAGGGGGAAAACCTTGGATAGGAATGTGGTTATAGCATAGATAGTTATTATGCAACTGATAATTTTGTCTCTTGGGATTTCTTGAAAAAGGAAATATTCCAGAGCAACTTCACAGAATTACGAATTAAAAAAATAAATAAATGACCAGTCATGATGGTTATAGCAATTGCCATTTATTTAGAATTTTATTACAACAAATGGTTCTATATCGAGTTCCTGTACTATCATATCATTGGGGCACTACAAAGATTAAAATAAAGTAACAAAATAATAATAATATAAGCCATGAAGATGCTGATTAAAATACTAGACGTTACTTATATTTAAAAGACAAAATGAGAAAAGTTTGATGTGGATTTTTCTGCAAGCAAAGATCATGAAGGGAATTCCATAATTTGGGTATGATGAATGCAAATTAAGATGGTTTTTGAAAGCAACTGTGCCCTCAAGAGTTTCTGCGGATCTTACCAACTGTATATAATAATAAATAGACTAAGAGTTCTGCAATAAACAGAGTCTAAACCAATTTGGTCTTTAAAGGTTAAAAGCAGCTTCTTAAATTGGGCCAAAAAAAAAAAAAAGTAACTGGTGCTGTTTCTTCAATATTTAAGAAATATTGATGCAGCAATTAGCAAACTTATTGCCAGATTTTTCCTAATCATAATGTTCAATTATTCTATAAGATACAGCTATGTAGAACACATATGTAGTAACTAATGTCTGAATAATTATGCTCACATCAGTACAGCTCTGGAAAACAGAATATGTAGAGAAATGCAAGTAAAACAGAATGATTTGTTGAAGGCTGATAGCTTAATTGGATTGGGATAGAATATTCAGGGCTTGAAATGTGTCATGTCAGAAGTCAAAAGAGCAAGACTTTGTGGCAATCCAATCAGCTGAAACACTAGACAGATGTACAGCAGTCAAAGTTGGGGAATGCAGAGGTTAAGCAAGAGTTTTGACTAAGCTTTTAACTAAAATATTGCTAAGTGGAGTAACAAAGCATGAGAGCACAAAGAGTCAACATCAATTCAATACCAGAGTCATTTTTAAAATAAATTCTATTAAAAGTTTTATAAAGAATATTAAAACTAACACAGACTAAAAAAGGAGGGGATGGAGGGAGGGAGGGAAGGAGAAAAAGAAAGGAAGGAAGGAAGGAAGAGAAAGAAATATAATAATAATAATAATAATAATAATAATAATAAAGCTTCAAATTTCGTCTGCAGCCAATATAATACAATTACAAAATTGTTTCTTTATTTAGGATTAGAAAAAGGCTTAGTTCTATTATATAGTATTTTCCCTAATCATCAAAACCACAAATCATAAGTTGATTTTTTTTTCATTTCAAGCAAAAAGTCCTTAAGAGGTCTCTAGCCAGCCATAAATATAGATATTGTTTTATGTAAATAGATTTCTTATAATTAATTGGGATTACCCTGGACTGTTGAACAGAATCAGAGGACAAACCCCATGAGTGAGAATTAGTGTTGTGATGTCTTTGCTTTGGTTTACTGAGTGATGTACTGTATATTCAGTACTTCTGAGCATTCATAGACTTTTTTTCTTCTGTTAACTTGTCTCTCAGTGGACTAGGAAGATGTAATGTGGAATCTGATATACTGTACCCAATCTTGGTGCTTCATAGACCATTCCTGACCCTTATTTAAGGTGACAGCTACATTGTGAACATTGTAATGGTCTGAAAGGTGGTTTGGTATAAGAGACATATGGCTGATAGTCAGCTGAGTTGAGAGGAAGACTTCTGAACTCATTTTCTGGCTTAAAGGCAGCTGGGGGGCCAGCACGCACACATCCAGTCAACAAACAGATTCTGCAAAATCATACCAACTGCCTCCATATGTTGGTATTGTTTTGGTTTATTATCTGTGTTCTTGAAACACTGCATATGCAGTAATGGGTCCTATATATGTCAGGTTCATTTGCATATGCAGCTATTGTAGCAAGCAGTGCTGATACTGCTTTTTTTTAAGGCTTTGTATCTTCTAAATCTTTATAATTAGGTATAAAGATATATTTCTCATTATATAAGTAAAAGTCTGATTAATAAAAACTTTGGGATGAATCCAGACAGAGTTAGTTGAATTTCAGTAGGACCGAATTGAATACAATAAGTTAGTTATCCTACTGAAAATAGATCTGTGGAGTGTAGGATGTGATTAGTATACAAAGGAGGGTTAGTAAGATGTTGGGATGGGACTGGTTGAAGTCTATTATAATCCTGTAGATTTAGAAGAATGACTGGATTGTTCATTTTAAGCAAAATAATTTTGTCTGCATTGCAAAAAATAAAAATAAAAATAGTGTGATGTCTTGTTTCCCAAAATCATAATTCTTTGTAGCATTGTAGTGTTCTATATTCAGCTTCCAATGTTTATGGATTGACCTTAGATAGTATTTTATATCATCTTCTAATAACTATTGCTACCTGCTTCCTCCTTCATATTCTGTATTTCTAGCTAGCTAGAGGAAAAATCTGATATAGTCAAATCACTTTGAGCATTTAGTGCTCAACTCTTCAAGTAGCATTATCTTTCTTTCCTTTTTCCTGCTCATGCTTTTTCCTCATGAATACCACACTAATTAAAAAGAGGAGTCTCATTTTTTATGTTCTTGGTGATGTGCACCTATCCAAATACCTACTCATTAAGACAAGATGGAGGCACACATTGATATATGCCTTATGCTCAACTGTCACTCTTCTTTCCTCAGGTTTCTCCTTTCTTTTATTTGTGTTATCATTTATTCTTTGCAGCTTGGATATGTGCATGTGGCAGCTTCTTTTCCCTCTCTCTTTTGGTCTCCAAAGCTTTTATGTTTGGAAAGGAAAGGTACTGTCACTTTTTTTGTTATTGATAGATTTCTTTCCCCAAATATATGAATAAGGTGCATTCATATATGGACAAAAACACATTGTGTGTATATGAAGCATTATTTGAATAATGTTCTGAGTATATATTGTCAAGAGAGCTGGAGAAATGCTGGAGAGGAACTGTTTTGGAGTAAATGCTTATGAGTTGCTAGAAGAGAACATTTTTTCATTTAGTTGGCACATGCTGATTTATAAAAATAGATGCACATTTAGAAATAATCACTAGTTTTAGTAGACATACAGTCCTTGCTCTGTCTGGCTGAAATTGAACAGAATTAGCCGTAATACTGGGAAAGAAATGCATCTGCCTTGTATCAGTGGGGGTGGAATGATTTACTTTGTTGCAATTGTGCAGCTGATATGCAACTATTAAACATTTGTGGGATTGCCCATGACATGCATTCTCTGATTCCCTAGAAGAACTGCATGAAGCAATACCAGAGGCATTTGGCTGGATAGCTGAATTGGATATCTACGTCATGAGGCCATTGCCATACCTCTGTAGAAGTTACATGGATTATTTGTTTACTTTTCTTCCATCATGTTCTCAGCATACACTAAATAATAATAATAGAAGTATAGTATAATCATAGTGAGGAAAATTGGCCAGGAATGTTGCAGAACTGTTCGATCAGCTGCCCAGTTCTATGTATTCATGTATGATCTCTAGGAACCTATTCTACTCTCAGGGTACTTCATCTCTGAAGACAAAACTTTGGGCCTGGCCTATGGGCCCAGCAATTCTTTGAAATTCCCAGAGTCCTTTGGATTTGTTTCTCCAGTGTATTTTTCCCTTTTCATGTTTTATTTGTATAGCATATTTGTAGCTGAAGTTAGAGGTAAGGCTATAGGTTGCATTATTTACTGCCTCCTTCATGCTATTAAGGTAAGGTTGGATGATGAATCCAAGGTCACTCAGGCTGAATTCCTTCTTTCTGTGCATCTAAAGCAATCTAGCTTTCTTAAACATCTTTCTACTTGCTCCCTGCTGAACCCAGAGCTAGAAATATTTTCAGTCTTGTCAGGAAAAGACAAAAGGAACTAGGCCTTGTTGCATGAAATGATGTGGTAATTGGGACTTAAGCAACCACCTGTCAGTTTCTGGTTGCCATTACTGTCATCAAGGGCAGAACTGAGGATGAATAAAACAATCCTTTTCCCGTTATTTCAAGCAAATGCTGTCACGACACATGTGTTTGTTTGGCTGATTGGCTTTATGTTAATGAACTAGATTTGCTCCCTCTGTTTCTTTCAGTTGGAGGGCTAGGGGGAGATGATTGCTTTTATAGATCACTGTACATGGAAAAATCCTGAGCAGTATGTCTTCTATTATTGGAATCAAATGATCTCTAGAGAAGGGGCAAAGCTAGAATGTGCAAAGCTGAAGTATCAGAGTGTCGGTAGCTGTGTGCTTCCCTTACAGGAAGAACGCAGAGGGAACAAAGCAGGGATGAAATGCTACCGGATCGCACAAGATCGGGCGACTAGGCAGCAACTGGAACTACCTGGAAATAGTTCGGAGAACCGGTAGTAAAAATGGCCCCCTGCCTGCCTCGGCTTGCTTAAAGGTCCCTTTCTACTCTGTTATTCTGTTTTG
>JANHFM010318056.1:0-14799 GCA_032468115.1 Grayia smithii
ACCCGCAAAAACCTCAGAAAGTATATATATATATATATATATATATATATATATATATATACACACACACACACATGCATACACGTATGTATGTATGTATGTATGTATGTATGTATGTATATATGTATATATAAATACACACACACACACATATATAGACCTATACAAATATTCGGCTAGTCCAGTCCAATTCAAATCTTTAATATTCTTCTCAAAGTTCCAGCTGTTTAAACAAAAACAAAGCGCTTCTCATGACGATCAGTCACTACAAATCTATTGCCAAATGTGGTAATGTTGTAATGTTTTCTTTCCACTGTTAAGTGTATCTCTCCAATTCACAATCCACAAAATGTTTCACTTTTACTTTAAATCCACATAAAGGGTAATTTCTCTTCAATTTCTTTTCCTTATGTTAGTTTTGATTTCTCCAAGTTCTATTTTTAGTCCAATAGATTTCTTCTCCAATTTTAAATCCAGATAGGAAGTTCTGTTTTTGGGCGTTAGTGTTTCAACTTCCTCTTTGTTCTTCACCCACCATTAAAATTCCAAAGTGCCAATTAGCCACTTATTTCCTCATCCGGAGGCTTTAAATTTTTTTTTAAAACAGTTCCTTTTACCTGTGAGCTGGCCAATCACTCACCCGGTACCAATACTCCATTCAGACACTGCTCCTGCTCAATTCTCAGCCCGGTTGTCCCAGTTTCAGAGAGGTCGTTATGGCTGCTACCCCCGCCACCAGTCCAGAGAGCTGCCTCTGACCCGTCGAGGAACTTGCCTGTTCCTCTCAGTTGTCTGAAGTGCCTCTCCTTCTTTCCCCATCCCTACAAGGTGGTTCTGGTCCAAAGACCCCGCCCCCAACAATGGTTTGTCTGGCTGGGTTTTCACAGGGCTCGCCGGAGCCCGCTATTCCCAGCCAGTATTGCCACAACACTTCCAGCTTCTCACCATATACTATTTTTTTTCCCTTTGATGCTGGTTTCTTTTTATCAGCAGCATAGTAATTTTTGTCTGTGCTCTGGACCTTCAAATCAAAGATCCATTTCTCTTTTTAAAAAGTTCTACCACTTAAAAGGATCTTTTTTTTCTAGCTTAAGATCATTAGAAGCAAATTTCCTACATTTGTTATGGTTCTGCTTATGCAAATCCAAACCTTCAATTAACATGCTTACCTACCTATGATTAAACTTTTCTAAATTCTGTCAATCTTATTACATATTTCAAAACTGCAAACTTAGTCCATATTCAGACTCAAGGAATATTTGAAGGGGAAATTATGAACCTTGTATTATATACACTTACTGATCATATTCAAAAGAGAATGTTATGTTTTATGTTCCTTAACTTAATTGATTGAAATCCATCACTCTAAATTCAAGTAGAAAGTTCTTGGATGGATCATGGGACTCCCAGGGCTGTTTGCAAAACTAGAAGGAACACTGTATTTACCTGAATGTTCTTTCTATCTGCACTGCAGGTGAGTCCAAGCATTGGTTCAATTTGTCTGATTGGCCAGAGACTGAGTTACAAATTCTTTGGCCACGCCTCCTCCTCCTGGCCGAGCCTCAGTTTTTTCAACGAACACCAGGATCTGGAGAAGACTTAGTCCAACCAATGAAATCAACCACTCCTGGACCCCGGATCATAACAGAACCAGGGTGGGACTGGGACTCACCTGCAGCACACACAGAAAGAATGTTCAGGTAAATACAAAGTTCCTTCTCCTGTGCACTGCTTGATGAGTCCAAGCATGGGATATACCCAAGCTAAATTATCATAGGGCAGGAAACAGATTGGTCCAGGGTCCCCTCGGCCGGCAGGACCCACTGCAACACCTACCTTCCAAACGCCGCCTCTGCCAAGGCAAACTGGTCCAATTTGTAATTCTGCACCAACGGTGAGGGAGAAACCCATGTGACTGCCCTGCAAATCTCAAGGATTGAAGCCTGCGTATCCCATGCCACCATGGTTGCCGCACTTCTGCTGAAGTGCGCTGTGACACAGTGTCGTGCGGGCCTGGCCTGATGTTCATAGGCTAGCACAATGCATGCCTTCAGCCAACGTCCGATGGTGGATGGAGATACCTTCTTGCCCATAGACCTGAACTGAAATGAAATGAATAGAGATTCTGTCTGTCGGAATGCAGCTGTGCGTTTTATGCACTTACGTAGCACTCTGCAGACATCCAATGTATGCCAGCATTTCTCACACAGGTTTCAGACAGAAGTCTGGTAGAATAATTTCTTGCACCCTGTGAAACCAGGTGTTAATCTTTGGTACAAATGTCGGTCTATAGAACAGCTCTATCTGGGTGAAAGATGCACAAGTCATGTCATACAAAGAGGGCTGCCAACTCCAAAATTATGCATGCAAACGTGATCGCCATGAGAAAGGCAACCTTGAAAGTCAACAGTTTGATGCTGGCTGACCCTAAGGGCTCAAATGGAAGATATGTGAGTGCCTGTAAGATGACTGACAGATCCCAAGTTGGGTGTCTGTGGACAATTGAGGGTAACAGGTTGAACACTCCTTTCAAAAAACTACTTACCCTCGGGTACTGGGAAAGAGGAGCTGCTCCCTCGCCTGGTAGGATGGTGGCCAAGGCTGCCACCTGCCTGCGGAGTTTGTTTGTAGATAATCCTTTATCAAGACCCACTTGCAACAAGTCCAAGACCCATGGAACTGTTGCTGATGTAGGAACTATTTTCTCCTTAGTGCACCAGCAACAAAATGAAGCCCATGTAGCCTCATATATTCTGTTCGTTGATGCCCTTCGGGAAGCAAGAATACTTGAAATTACCTTGCCTGAGAAATGTCCCTTCCTCAGGATCTCCTTTCAAGTGCCAAACGGCCAACTGGAGCCACTGAGGGTCCGGGTGTTGTAGGGCAGGGCCATATTGCAGGGTAGGGCCTCTTGGCTGAAGGAGATCCTGAGACGGTATTTTCCATGGGCGTGAGATGGAAAGTGTCATCAGATCCGCAAACCAGGAGCGCCATGGCCAGTGAGGTGTCACTATTAGCACTTCCTCCTCCTCCTCCAAGATCTTTCTGATGACCCTCGGTATTAGAGGGGGTTGGAGGAAAGGTGTACAACAGTTTGGCAGGCTCAGCTACTGGTATCTGGAACCTGGAAAAAAATCTTGGAAATTAAGTGTTCTGTGGGCTGGCAAATAAATCCAGGACCGGAAGATTGAATCTTTCTATTATTTGGTGAAATAGCTCTGGGTGGAGTCGCCATTCAGACTGGTCGATGGTTGTTCTGCTCAACCAGTCCTCTTGGATGTTGGACGTCCCGGAAATGTGTTCCACTCCTAAGGACCGCAGATGTTTCTCTGCCAGAGACATAAGTCTTTTGCCTTGCGCATCAGGACCTTGGAGCAGGTGCCTCCCTGCCTGTTGACATGCGCTTTGGTGGTCATATTGTCCATCAATAGAAGCACATGTTGATCTGACTAGTCAGTTTGAAAGTGGCATAGTGCCAGATGAGCCACTCTCAGCTCCAGCCAATTGATGTCATTGAGCAGATCCTGCTGAGACCACCGACCTTGAGTCACTTTGGAGTTCAGGTGGGCACCCCAGCCAAAGAGACTGGCATCCAATGTCAGCACCAGTTGGGAAGGTTCTCAAAAAGACAGCCTTTCTCCATACCGGCTGATGTCCACCAGTCTAGGGATCAGAAAACCTGCTTGGGGACCCTGATCTTGGACATTGAATTGTTGCACCCTGATCTCTGACTGGGTAAAAGTAGCCATTGTAAGGCCCTTTTATGCAATCGAGTTCAAGGGACTATGGCCAGGCAGGATATCATTTTCCTAATAGTTGGGAGAGAAGCAGTAAGGGAACTAGCTCTAAAGACTTGACCTGCCCCACGATTTCTCTTATGCGGTCTTGGCGTTCCTGAGACAGGTATACCTGTGATGAATGTTGATCACCACCCCTAGATGAGTTAGGCTGGTGGATGGTGTCACGTGGCTTTTCTCCCAGTTCACAGAAAATCCATGATCCTGGAGAGTTTGGACCATGATCTGAAGGTCCTGTTCCACCTGTCTTAGGGATGATAATAGAATTAATACACCGTCCAGGTAACATTGCAGCCACAGATGCGCTGCTACGACATCTAACAGCATGGTGAAAGTTCAAGGGGCCGAGGAAAGGACAAAAGGGAGTGCTCTATTTTGCCAATGGTGACCTACATATGAGAATCTGAGGAACCTCCTGTGTGATAGTCTGCTGGGGACATGGAGATATGCCTCTTTGAGATCTAGCGATGTTAAAAGATCTCCCTGTCTGATGCAACCCAGGATAGTATGCAGGGATTGCATTTTGAACCTTTTGTACTTTATATGTACAGTGAGTTCCTTCAGATTCAAAATGGCCCTCTGCCCCCCGAATGCTTGGGAACCAGAAAGAGGACAGAATAAAAACCGAGACCCCACTGACCCACTGGCACTGGCTCTATGGCCATGATGTCCAGCAGATACTGAATCTCGGCCTCCGTCAGAGCCCTCTTGGTGGCATCCCTGGGAACGGGGCATTGAATAAATCGGGGGGGGGGGGCTGGAACAAAATTCCAGAGTGAGCCCAAGCCTCACTGTAATGCCCAAGCATCAGCAGTGGTATTCTGCCATTAGCTGGCAAACATCTTTAACCAGTCGCCAATGGGGATATGTGACTAAGAGTCACTTTGTGCAGCGGTAAGGTTGGCTACTGGCACCCTGATAGGGCCATCTGGATTGTGATTGACAAACCCTGTCTCAGAAGGCTGATCTATCCTGTGTCCTATTCATTCTGTGGGGATACTGTCTGTGATGCTGTGGGGCAGGGAATCCTGCCTCAGAGCCATGAAAGGACTGCCTGCAGTAAAAGGGGAACGTTGGACTTACCTGAACGTTCTTTTTCATCACGCTGCGGAAGAATTCAATCCATGGGTAATAACTCCATCTATTGGCTAGAGACTGAGTTTCAGAAGTATAAAAGCCCCTCCTCTTTCCTGGTATGCTCCATTCGATTAACGAAAAAAAACAGGCAGTGAATAAAAAACGTAAGACTGACAAGAAAAAGGGAAGTGTTTAAGTCCAAGGCACGAACCCGAGACCAGGGCCGGGTTTGAACTCTTCCACAGCGTGATGAAAAAGAACGTTCAGGTAAGATCAACGTTCCCCTTTTCCATCACGCTGCTTCAGAGTTCAATCCATGGGATATGCCCAAGCTATGCATCCCCAGGGAGGGGCACAGGCTCGGGATGAGTACCCGTTGAGGAGACCACCTGCTGCAGGACCCGTCTGCCGAAGGAAGCTTCGGCTGAAGCAAATTGGTCAATCTTGTAATTCCTCACAAATTGAAACGGGGACTTCCATGTAGCCGCCTTACATATGTCCAAAAGCAATGCCTGAGAGTCCCACGCCGCTGTCGTAGCTGCACTCCTGGTCGAATGGGCTGTGATCCTGCCTGGTCTGGGCTTCCATTGGGAATCGTAGGCCAGAGAGATACAGGCCTTAAGCCAGCGGCTGATGGTAGCCAGGGATACCTTGGACCCTAACGAGCGAGGCTGAAATGACACGAAAAGTGCCTCGGACCTACGAAATTCCGCTGTTCTCTGGATGTAGTGCTTCAGGGCACGACGGACGTCGAGAGTATGCCACTGCTTCTCCAATCGGTGTACTGGTCTGGGGCAAAAATCTGGAAGAGTCAGTTCCGTAGCTCTGTGGAAAAGTGAGTTAACTTTCGGCAGAAATGTGGGGTCCAGTCGAAGCACAACCTGATGGGGGCAAAACACGCAAAGGTCCTCCCTCACTGAAAGAGCGCCAAGCTCGGAGACCCTTCTGGCCGATGTGATGGTGACTAAGAACGAGACCTTAAGGGTGAGCATCCAGAGGCTGACAGATTGCAGAGGCTCAAATGGAGAGGACACAAGAGCCCAGAGAACCAGGGAGAGATCCCAGGAGGGGAACCGGTGAACAACCGCTGGCCGTATGTTGCGAGCCCCCCGGAAGAACCATCACACCTTAGGATGGTATGAGAGAGGTGTATCATGCTGAAGGGAGCACCGTGGCCAAGGCTGCCACCTGACGTCCCAGGGTGTTGACAGACAACCCCTTGTCCAATCCCTCTCCTAGAAAGGTAAGTATTTGTTGGACCGTGGCGGAAATGGGAGTCAGCTGAAGCTGCAGATACCAGGAACAGAATGCTGCCCAAGTTGCCTGGTAGATGCGGGCAGTCGAGGGCCAGTGAGATGCAAGAAGGATGTCAGCAACACGGCTGGGAAAGTGATCCGCCGTCAAGTTTTGCCGTTCAACCGCCACATGATCAGGTGTAACCAATCGGGGTCCGGGTGGAGAATCGGGCCCTGGCAGAGCCGCACCAACGCAGGCGGAATCCTCCATGGAGGAGAAGTGGACAGGCACATCAAGTCCCCGAACCAGACCCATCTTGGCCAAAACGGTGCCACAAGAAGCACCTCCGCCTGTTCATCCAGAATCTTCCACACCACCCTCAGTAGCAGCGGAAGGGGTGGGAAAGCATATAGGAGGCCCAGAGGCCAGCTGCTCCAGAGGGTGTCTACTCCCTCCGCCCCAGGATGTGGATACCTGGTGAAATACCTTGGCAACTGGAAATTCACCGGGCCGGCGAAGAGGTCCACTTCCAGTGTGCCAAAGCGGGAGGTCAGTTGTAGGAACAGGTTGGGATGCAGCTGCCCCTCTGAGTTGTCCAGCGTCTGGCAGCTCAGCCAGTCCGCCTGGGAATTGCACGTCCCTGATATATGCTCTGCCCTGAGGGAGAGCAGGTGCTGTTCCGCCCACCGGGAGAGCCTGCGTGCTTCGCTCATTAGGGCCCTGGATCTGGTGCCCCCTTGGCAGTTGACGTGGGCCTTGGCCGTCACGTTGTCCGTCAGTATCAAGACATGGCGGTTCCATAGCTGGTGATGGAAATGGCGAAGTGCTAGATGAACCACACGAAGCTCCAGCCAATTTATATCCTGCCTGAGGTCTGCAAGTGACCAACGGCCCTGAGCCACAAGGTTGCCCAGGTGGGCTCCCCATCCGTGGAGGCTGGCGTCTGTAGTCAGGGAAAGCCGAGTGGGTTCCTGGAACAGACATCCCTGGTTGAGTGAACTGGAGGTCCACCATGTGAGGGACGCGCGGACTGACGGAAGGACAGGTATGCGCTTCAAGGAGTTGCTGGCCTTTGCCCGTTGACTTGGGAGGAGGAGCCATTGCAGAGGCCTGGAGTGAAGGGAGGCCCAGGGAACAATGCGCAGACATGAGATCATCTGGCCCAACAATTTTGACAGCATAATAGTTGGAACCGACTATTGAAACATCACCTTCCGCACCGTCAGGCGAAGGTTGGATAACCTGTCCTGCGACAGGAAAACTCTGCATGAGAGGGTGTCTATCCGTGCGCCCAGATGATCAAGAGACCTGGAGGGAGATAGTTGGCTTTTTTCGATATTGATGGTGAAACCGAAGTTTTGGAGAACTTGAATGGTACATTCTATGTCTAACTGTGCCTGTTGTATGGTTGATGATTGGATGAGTATGTCGTCCAAATAAAACTGTGTTCTGATGGAAAGAGTGCGTAGATGAGCCGCGACAACCTTGAGAAGTTTTATAAAGGATCGAGGGGCGGAGGAAAGCCCGAAAAGTAGGACACAGTACTGGTAATGGGCATTGTTGAAACAAAACCGTAGGTATCGTCTGTGGGATGGGCGTACTGGGATGTGGAGGTAGGCCTCCCGCAGGTCTATGCAGGCAAGAAGGTCCCCCTTATGAATGGAGGAGAGAATGCTGTGCAGAGACTGCCTTTTGAACCACCTGTACCTGACATAGCAGTTCAACCTTTTTAGATCCAATATCCCGCGGTGTCCGCCCGACTTCTTGGGGATGATGAACAGCATCGAGTAGAACCCTCTGCCTTGGTGGTGAGGAGGCACCGGCTCAATGGCCCTGATGTCTAGGAGATGGGCAATTTCTGCTTCCATCAGTGCCAGTTTGATTGGGTCGCCGATGGTCGGGCAGCGGATGAACTGCCAGCGGGGAGGAGAAACAAACTCTTAGCCCGAGGGAGACTGTCTGGAGTGCCCATTGGTCCAAAGAATTTGCTCACCAGTGGTGGGCGAACCTGGCGAGCCTCCCCCCTATAGGGAAGGGGGTAGGGTAGTCACTTTGAATGTCTGTAGGGTCATCCTCTTGACCCCCGGAAGGAGCGGCCCAAGTAGGAGGCTCTGCCTCTGTTATGAAAGGAACTCCAATCCGTGGATCTGTCAGAATGTTGAAAACCCCGTGATTGGTACGAGAAGGAGGGTCCAAATTCCCTGGGCCGAAAGGAGGATCTGTGATAATAGTGAGAAGATCTCCTGTCTGAATGCCTGGCCTGAGATGGCAGGAATTTGTGCTTATCGCGCCCTTCTATCAAAAGCGGCTTGAGAGCCTCCCCAAAAAGGGACGAGCCCTGGAAGGGAACAGCGGCCAAGTGCGCTTTGGATTGCAAGTCCGAATGCGCAGCCACCCCAGGCGTCGTCACGTTGTACGCTAGCACCCTAGAAGCGAATTTAGCGGAGTTAATGGTAGCATCCGCAGAGTACTCCATTGCCGCTATGATCTCATTAATATCTTGTTGTATGCGCTTGTCAGCCGGGGATATGCGAGCCTGAAGTTGGTATAGCCAGATTAGAGTCGCTCTATTAAAGAAAGAGGCCGCTGTCGCGGACCAAATGGCCCAAGCTACTGCGTTTTGCGTCTTACGGCAGGCAAACTCCGATTTCTTATCCTCCAGTTTTAATCCATCCGCTGTGTCAGATGGGAGCAGTGAAGATGATGCCAGGCTGGCCATGGGAGGATCTACTGCAGGTAATTGCAGGAGATCATCTAGATTGCTTTTCACAGTACAAAGTTTTTTATCTATGCTGCTGGGAGCAGCTATGGAGCCAGGGTGGGTCCACTGGTGTTTAATGATGTCCACGAACATCTTTGGAGCAGGAGCAGCATCCTGCTCTGTTACAGGCTCCATAAACAGAAGGAGTACTAGATCCTGGGGGGTCCAATGATCCCCCATCCTGCCTCAGGGTGCCCATATTCATGGTCTGCTTGGCCTTATGGAGCAATAACTTGAAATTCTCAAATTTGAATAGGCCAGTTGCCGAGCTTCGGTTCTGAGGCAAATCCTCATCCTCTGAAAACTGAGCCTCTTCCATGTCTTCCTCAAAGGAGAGGAAGCATTCGCTATAGGGCGAAGAGGAACGAGAGTCCTCAGAGCGGTCTGTGTCCCTATAATCTCTGGATCTGTGTGGCCTGATCCTAGCCTGAGACATAGAACCAGAAGGAGCGAACCCCCGCTTGTCTAATGCGACCTCTATGCCCTGTGAAATAGACTGCAAGATTAGGTCGCATACTGCCTGGGACAGCTGGGGCTGACCCTCAACTGACTGGCGTAGACCTGCCGCAGTGGCCGTGAATGTGGCTGACGGGCCTGCTCTGGTAGTGGCTGGCTGATCAATAGTAGTCGTGGGAGGAAGTGGTTGTGAAGCCAGAAGTTGAATTTCCTCCGCTGCGAGGGAAAAGCCGGGGGAAGAAGTCGGGGGAACATGCACCTGCGCTATCGTGGTAATTGTGGGCAAAGGCAGAACTGATTTTGAAGCAGCTGATATTCCTGCCTTTTTCTGGGCCCTTGCAAAGTTCTTCTCCAGGGCCCGTTGTCTGCGCATGTCATGCCTGTCGCTAGAGGCTGAGCCCTTAAGCGAAGAAGAAGCAGGCCTGGAGGAAGTCTTGCCAGAGGGAGCAGCGTGATGTTTCTTGGGTGCAGGTTCATGACTGATGATGGAAGCAGCCTCTGGAGGGGGGAACTGAGAAACCATGAAGGGAGAGGGGCTCAATCCTGCCATTCTGAGGGAAGTAAGACTGAATCAAAATAGTGCTCTGATGCAGGTGTCTGGTGCTTGACTAGAGGGTGGCATTGAAAAACTCCCAAAGGGAAAAACTATCCCTGCAAGGTAGTACTATGGATTCGATGGCCCGACAAAACGGAACCACTCTCACTTACTGGAGGCACGTTGACTGTGCACTATAGGGCACTGCAAGAAGGAACCCTGTCACAGGCTCCAAGGAATGACAGGAGCGATAGAAAAGGCCCAACAGAATGGAACCTATCTGAGACTTATGCCTGCTGATAGAAGAGGAGTCCAGAGGCCCGAGAAAACGGAGCCTGCCCCAGCCAGAAAACGATGCAGAACAATTAAATCTGTACTGAGGGTCCGTCAAAACGAAACCCTAGCAAATGAGTCCAGGTTGGATAGGTATATTGTAGTAGTGGACCTGGTGGGGGAAGGTGCCCGATGGCAGGGAACCCACCAATCGCACTCGTGCCCCACTTACAGTTTGTAGTAGCTTGCCACAATGTTCCAGACGATTGCCTGCAAGGCTAGGAAATTCTGACCAACGCAGGCCTCCTGCGATCAGGAAAAATGGCGCTCGCGCCAAAAAAATCCAGCCGGCACTTCAGTTCACCAAATTGGAAGGCCCGAATTGATCGTTGGGCTCGGCGGCCAAAACAGCTGAAGTTCGGTCGAAAGGGTGAGGAAGATTGCGAATGGAACGAGTTCCGATCTCCCCGGGCGGTGGCCGTCGGCGCGGGGGGAATCCCCGCTGAAAGGCAAGGGGAAATCCCCTCGCTGCTTGAAAAGGCAGCCGAGGGACTGCGGCGGCAAGATCAGGAAGAGAAAAAAAAATTGAAATGGGAGCAAGTTTAAACCAGGAGGTTACAACCAGCGGCTGGGAGGTAGAAATCAGAAAAAAAATTAAATTAAATTAAATTAAATTAAATTCCCCAAAGGGTAAATTTGAATCTAGCAAGCGAGAGAGCTCAATCCAAGAGGTAATTAACTAGCCAACGACTGAGTTAATCGAATGGAGCATACCAGGAAGGAGGAGGGGCCTCTAGCCAATAGATGGAGTTATTACCCATGGATTGAACTCTGAAGCAGCGTGATGGAAAAGGGGGTAGATCTCCTGTCTGTTTGTTTGTAAATTGTCTTTACCCTCTAACAGGATTGGATCTAACACTTCTCCAAACAGCTGACATCCCCTAAATGAAGCAGATGCTAATCTCCATTTGGATTTCATGTCAGCTTGCCACTGGCGTAGCCATAAGAAGCATCTAGAGGTAACATTGGAACGCCAGAGCCCTTGAGGCGAACTTGGCCCCACTGAGCATCGCATCAGCTGAGTACTCAGTTACTGCAATCAATCTACTGATATCCTGTTGCAGACAAGTATCCTCTGGAGAGGCCCTGCCCTGCATCTGCCGCAACCATATGAGCGATGTTCTGGAAAAGAAGGAAGTGGCTGTAGCTGATCTAATTACCCAAGCAGCTGCCTGATGAGTTTTACGGACAGACAGCTCTGCTTTCCTATCCTCAGCCCTCAACCCTTCAGCTGTGCTGGAAGGGAGAATTGCCGCCGAAGCCAAGGTGGCCAGTGGGGCATCCACAGTTGGAATTTGTAGAAACTCCTCTAGCTCCTGCTCCGCTGTATACATTTTCTTGTCCATGCCAAGGCAGGAATAGATTCAGGCTGATCCCACTGCCTTTGAATGACATCCACAAAAAACCTGGGTGAGAGAAACAGCTGTGACCTGTTCTGTAAAGAGGCATAAGGATCCTGAGATTCCACAGGGTTCTCATCAGTAGTCCCCATCCTACCCATGTTGGCTGTCATTTTGGCCTTAAACAATAAGGTTTTAAAAACGTTAAGGCAAAAAAGCCCGGAATATGTGTGTTTGTCTGGGGAAACCCCTTCATCCTCAGAAAATTCAAAATCTCCCAATTTTTCCTCCCCTTTCAGCAAGGCCTCACTTTGCATTGATAGAGGTGGAGAATGGCGCTCCCTAAAATAGCTTTTATCTGGAACCAAGCTCTGATGCAGAGGCCCAGACCATGAAGGTCCTGTATTTAATGGCCCAACTAAGCCCCTTTGGATAAGAGCTGCATGGATACCTTGTGCAATAGTTTGTGCTATGGCATTGCATAACTCTACAGACAGGCCCTGGTCTGGATTCTCCTGAGCATGGAGCCCTGCCACTATATGGGGAAATGTAGCAGATGGAGCGAAAGGTCTGTTGCCAGATGCAGCTAGCAATCGTGAAGCAGACAGGCCAGAGGCATGATCACTCTCTTCCTGATAGGGAATAGCATGAAATTCCTGCAGCTCCGGTATCAAATTAGGAGACCAGTTTAGCTGGTCATCCAGTAGAGTTTGCAATGGTATTTCCAGTGCTAAAGACATGCAAGGCACACTAGCACCCCCAGAAATCCCCAGGTCTCTCGCTGCCTCTGCCTGATTTTGGGCTTTTGCAAAATGCTTTTCCAGGGCTTTTTGCCTTCTTTTGTCATCTTTGTCAGATGCTGAAGAAGTTGATTTAGAATGCTTGGCCTTGGATCTGGTAGAAGGCTCTTTGGTTCCTGATCTTGCCTTCTTTGGCTCAGAACACTCAGCCATCTGCTGTCTGGGGGAAGAACCAGCAGAGTTACTGCTAATTAAATCCATTGCTGTAACCACTGTTAGTGAATGCCTTGAGAAATTTTATTTATTTTTATTTTTATTTCAACCTATATCCCGCCCTTCTCCAGAGACTCAGAGCGGCTTACAATTTATTAAGCACAAATCAATGTGCTTAGCAATACCTTCATTCCTTGTATATACCTGTTTATTAGGGCTTTTGCCTCCCCCCACCATGGCATTTTACAAAGTCAGCTTATTGCCCCCAACAATCTGGGTCCTCAGTAATCACCCAGACTGCAATTAATTCCCTAAGAGGGAATGTTTAATGACTGAGCAAAATGCTGGGTGAGCAGCACTGCACAGTCCAGGCCACAAGAAAAGCACCAAATTGGCAACATGGTTTGTTTGCACAAAACAGGCCGCAAACAGCAGCAGTAGAAAAAGGCACAAAACCGACAACACGGTTACAAACGCCACCCTACAAACAGTGCCTGAAACCGGCAACACGGTTTACTTGCGCATAATGGCTGCCTTCCTGGATCCTGACCAAAGCCTCGGTCATCAGATGGCCGCTCTCTGCTCTGATACTATCTTCCAAGCCTCCTGGCCCTTGCTGCAGTTCGAAACGGCTTGGCGATCTTGGCTGCCACCCCAAAATGGCGGCTATCAGCGTTCTGATCTCTGCACGGCACAGCAAACTGCGCTCACAACATGCTGTGTCCAGCCAAGCCTCTGATAGACTCCTCAGTCATCCAAAGGCTAATTCCAAGCTCCTGTAGTCGCTGCCACCTCGGCAATGGCGGCATTAGCGGTGAACACAACACCACTCCCGGAACGCAAAGCAACCCAGTCACTCTCTCAGCACTCCAGCGGCTTTAAAATGATTGCTGATTTTTTTTAAATGCCCAATTTCCAAATTATGTTGAATTTAGTATGATCAACTCAAGATATGTCTCTCTAGGCTGACTGAGTTGAAAAAACTGAGGCTCGGCCGGGAGGAGGTGTGGCCAAAGAATTTGCAACTCAGTTTCTGGTCAGTCAGACAATTTGAACAAGCTTTGACTCACCAAGCAGCACACAGGAGAAAATATAAATTCCGAAAGAAGCTAAGTACTTCATCTCCACTCCCAAGAAAATTGTGTAGAAAATGCATTTTATATTTTGCAATGTTATTACAATTTCAACAGGCGAAAGTCTGGATTGGTGATAATATTGAAAATTACATGAGGAAAGTAAATCTCCAGAGATACTTTTACAATTAACATTTGAAGGGCAACTGGTAGAACATCGAAGAATAAAGAAAACCTTTCTGAAGTTGCTTCCCCTTACCTTTGTCAAATTACCTACCCTCCAATTTAGATGCTGAATTCCTAACAATGCTGTGTTGACCAAAGAACTACAGGAACTGCTCTTTTGCCCATTTGGAGGGCACCCAATTCATGAACATTGCTTTAATTGAATTTGAATTATATGAAGGCTTTTAACTTATTTTCATCACTGTTAATAACTAAAACATTTCAAAACACTTTTCTAATATTGAATTCTTCTGCTTAAAGCATACAAATGCCTCTGAAATAAATATGTTTCACCTGGCTTTATTCACTTAAAGGTGGGGGAGTAATCATACAGTTGTAGAGTTATTCAAGCACAAGGAGATACCCCCATTCTCAAGAGAAGATCAAATAAGAATCCTTTCTGCACTGGTGGCAAATGCTTTGATTCACATCATGCCTTCTCTACTCTCGGGCTAAGCTAAAGATAACAAAGAGCAATTCAGATAGAGGTCATTTCTTTTCTTTTTTTTTCCTTACACACAACAGACAGAATCTGGCCAGACTAAATCTTTTCTACTCTTACCCACAACACACAGAATCTGACCAGATTAAAGGTTTTCTATTCTTATCCTAATGGATACTCTCTGGCAGATTCTAGGGAGAGGCTATCCATGTCTCTTCCTCAGCCTCCAATCCAGCTCTAGAATGTGCTGCCTCTTATCTCCTCCCCCCTTTCTAGCATGTGATCTCTCCTTCCTCGGAAACCACCCAGGAAGCCCATTACACCACCTGTTCCTTCATTGGTACCATTTTACACACCTACAAATGCCATGGCTGATGCCTTAGTTCCTTAATATAATTAAAAGCCAATGAACAAACTCAATGAACTGCACTCTGGATGAGGGACAGGGTTTGGGGATACTTGAAAAAATACTCTGAAGCTCAGATCAAACTCAGCTCAGGGGTGAAATCCAGCAGGTTCTGACAGGTTCTGGAGAACCGGTAGCGGAAATTTTGAGCAGTTCAGAGAACTG
>JANHFM010324075.1:0-14756 GCA_032468115.1 Grayia smithii
GCAGACTGTGTTCTTCTATTGTTGTGACTTAGATGACGTTCAGAGCACATTTTATGACCAATTCATGCACAACTCCAAATAATCCCAAAGGATTCACATACCTTTTCTTGCAACTGTATATTAAGAGATTAAGAAAAGATAAAGAAGTATCGAAAAAATATTATGGCTGAAATTGGAAACGTAAAATGCACTAGAAAAAAAGAACAATATGGCAGAAGCTGAAATAACAAGATATGGTGAAAAATAATGAATTTGTGATAAAGAATTATATAAAAGAGATGAATATGGAAAAAATTGAAAGATTGGAATAGATTATAAATATTAATATAAATAAGATGTATAAGATGACCCAGTCAACACTGTTCATAAAATATGTATGATAAAGGAAAAATTTTAATAAAACTTGTTTGCAAATAATTTAACAACTGGTTCTATACCCTAATGACCAGCTGCATAGGCCTGGCTGGGGGGTCATCTGACTGGGTGAAAATGTGTGAAGTTGAGTTGGCCATGCCCACCCAAGTTTTGTGGCTCCTTTTGGGAAACGGATCCAGATGGCTCTTTGAGTGTTTAAGATTGCAGACCCCTGATGTAGCCCACTCCAATGAAGCCATTCTGCCCTGCCTGCAGACTGTCAGTGATGCTGACAGAGGTCGCCCTCCCTGCAGGGACCTGTCCCAAGGTCCGAGCAGAGACGACGGCCACCGGGGACTTGTCCTAGGCCAAGGAGGACCTCAGACCCCAGGGTTCCATTCAGGGACTTGGAGAGCAATTCCCACTGACATCTACATGGGAGTTTGCCACTTTCTCACCACATTGGAGAGAGGGAAGGCCTCCCGAACTAGTCTGGAGAATGGAAATACACCCAGGGCCAGTGATAGAGACCCTGCAGGAAAGCATCAAGAGGATGAGGCAGGCGGGTATGTTCGAACAGCCCGGCAGGGTCCTGAGCAGACCTGTCCTGATATTCCCTCCCCATCGTGATCCAGCTCTAGTGGCAGTGATGCAACCGGCTAGCCCTCCGCCAAAGATAGCTCAGTTGAGCCCAGGGCCACAGCAGAGCCCGCCATGCTGTTGTCGGTTAGGAAGCCCACCCATCTGCATGGCCAACCCTTCAGGTTGGCGAGGCTTCCCCGGGCATACTACCCTGGGACCGGCTAGGCTCCCAGCTACTGGCCTCTGGCTTCGGTGACACAACCTCCTCCTCCTCGCCCAGTCGCACCTCCTGCTATGAAAGCTAACTTTGATGGGGACCTGGAGAAACTGGCATTTTTTATGGATCAGGTGTGGGCTAATGTAGATGACCACATGGCAGACTACCTGAGTGACTGGATGATGTCTGTGCTTTGACAGCGAACCTGGAGAGGGAGGCAGATGAATGGGTGACCAAGCTGTACGACAAGGACACGCCAGAGCTGGGGAAAATTGACACCTTCCTTCAAGAGTTGAAGTTTAGGTTTGAGGATGACTCCCAGGCCCTGCATGCTGAAGCCAAGATCTATGAAATAAAGCAGAGGGGCCGACTCACCAAAGAATATGTCTGAGAGTTCCGCCAAGTAGCTGGGAGACTGTGGCAGTGGCCAGAGAGGCTATTGGTCTACTTTAAAGAGGGCCTGGACCGTGAGCTGCTGAATGCCTGCATTTATCGAGGGGTCCCCCATCAGATCCATGAGTGCTACCAGATGGCAGTAGCAATGAACCTCGAGCTCAAACAATGCAAGCAGCACAAAGCCACGGAGCCAAAGCCAAGGGCCCAACCAGAGAAGCAACAACTGGAGAGACAATCAACCCCCAGTTAAGCCACAGACTCCTCCAGTGGAGTTTCAGGACTGCCCATCAAATGCTTTTGCTGTGGCCAGCAAGGCCACTGGGCTGCTTAGTGCTTTGCTCCTGCTCCCCAACCTAGGATGAATCCACCAGAGCCTGCCAAGGTGAAGAAGGCCCCCCAAAAGTCAAGAGGGAGGGGGAGGTTTGCCCATCAGGCCATCCAGGTCTCTCCCCCCCCCAAGTGAAGGGGAGAGAACTCCAGTTGGGGACATCTGGCAGCTGGTGCCCTATGACCGTGAGGGTGAGGATGAGGATGACCCAATGGTAAGTGAAGGCATCCATCCATTTGCCATCCCCTTGAAATTTGTAGCACCAAAACCCAGAGCCGAAGGGGATATAGAGGTCATAATAGACTTGGGGTGCACCTGCTACCTAATCAGCTTAAAATTGTCCTGAAGCTAGGAATTGGGGTGAGGACCCTGACCCGACTCATAAGATTTGAGTAAGTTGATGGATCATTGATAGGGGGAGCCCTGCCATGCTCCTCACTGAACCAGTGAGGCTAGAGATGGGCAGGCACTGGGAAAAAATCCACTTTGTGGTGGCACCAAAAATCACTGAAATAGTGATTCTGGGACTGTCGTGGCTGGACAAATGAACCCCTACCATCTGGTGGGAAGGAGGGGAGAGAAAGCTAAGGCTAGGGATAGGTCCTCTCCCCCCTCCCAGCAGCCCTGAGAAGGGAGCTGTCCAATGGCTGGAGGACACTAAGCGGAGTGATAAAGCAAAATCCACCTCTGAACAGCCTCCAGGTATCCTTCTGATTCCCAAGGAATACAAAGACCTTGCAGAAGTTTTCAGTGAGGCAGAGTGCAACACACTGCCCCCTCACCAACCCACTGACTGCACAATAGAGATTGTGCCAGGTATGAAATTACCCAAACCAAAGCTGTACTCAATGACCCCGAGGGAAATGAAGGAGTTAAGGGAGTACATCAATAAAAACTTGGCCAAAAGATTCACACAGCCAGCAAAGTCTAGGGTGTCCGCACTGGTGCTATTCAAACAGAAAAAGGATGGGTCGATGAGGCTGTGTGTTGATTTTAGAGGAATTAATGAAGTGTACATGGAAAATATGTACCCACTCTCTCTAATGAAAGACATGCTAGCTCACCTATAAAAGAGAAAAAATCTTCACCAAACTGGACTTGCGAGAGGTATACTACCGAGTAAGGATTAAGGAAGGGGATGAGTGGAAAACAGCATTTAATTACCCCCTTGGGAGTTTCCAATTTAAAGTCATGCCCTTTGGACTGCAGCCCGACCCCCCCCCCAGTAGTTATATAACTAATTAATGAGGTGCTGCATGATCCTATACAAGGGAGTCCTCATATACTTTGATGACATTCTCATTTGATGTGCTCTTCCAGACACTGGAAGAGCACATCAAGCTAGTGCGCTAGGTGCTCAAGAAACTTCTAGTGGCGAACCTGTATACCAAATTGTCTAAGTGCAAGTTCCATAAATCCAGTCTAGACTACTTAGGGTATCATGTGTCCAGTAATGAGGTAGAGATGGACCCAGGGAAAGTCAAAGCCATCCTGGACTGGCAACCCCCTTGAACCTGTGAGCAGCTCCAAAGCTTCCTGGGCTTTGCTAATTTCTAAAGACAGTTAATTCCCTCCTTTGCTGAGATTGTCCTCCCAATCACTGAACTACTAAAGACTGGAGGAGGAGAGTGAAACCACGGCCAGGTCAGCCCCTGAAATGGACCCTAGAATGCCAAAAGGCATTCAGGATGCTCAAAAGACTGTTTGCTAAAGAGCTAATCCTTAAGGACCCAGACCCGGACTAAGCATTCGTTGTCTAAGCAGATGCCAGCGGCAGAGCAGTGGCCGCAGTTGTCCTCCCAAAAAACATGGAGGGGAACCTGCAACCATGTGCATACACCTCCAGAAAACTAACAGAGACTGAAAGGAGATGGTCAGTGTGGGGGAAAGAAGCATACGCAGTCTGCTGGGCTCTGCTGACCAGGCATCATTTCCTTGAGGGGGAGCTAAGAGCCATTTGATGTATGGATGAACCATAAAAACCAGGAGGCACTTAGGACCCCACCAAAGCTCTCACCAAAGCAGGTCCAGTAGGTCATACTTCAACTGATTCAATTTCACTTAAAAATATATTGGGAAGGGGGGGGGAGAAACCTTTTAGCTGTCACGGATGTCACAATACAGCAAGCATGAGAAGGTGGTCCACGCTATGATACACCCCTCCCCCCCCAGCAAGCCTAACAAGCCACCACCAGGTAGCAAGCACAAAGGTGGAAAACTGATGAAGGGTGTTCGACTCAACAGTTAAAAACAGAGTTACCCACTGATCCTTGGTACCAGGACAATAAGGAGCTACTGTCCCTCAGAGATGAACTGCCTGAAAGGGCTCTAAACTGTATGTCCCCAACAAACTGCTTCTCCAAGTACTGCAAGGAAGCCATGACGCCAAGCAGGCAGGCCACTTCAGCTTCCTAAAAATCCTGCATTTGATCAGGAAGCAATTTTGGTGGTCAAAGCTGAAAGGGGACATTGAGAACTATGTTAAAAGCTGTGCTACATGTGCCACAATGAAGAAACAACCAGGGAAGCCTCCAGGATTGCTCCAACAAGTAGCTGACCCTTCCCAGCCATGAGAAGAAATAGCCATGGATTTTATAGTAGAGCTTCCTCAGAGTGGGGGAAATATGATCATCTGGATAGTGATTGACCTCTTCTCTAAGCCCACTTTGTAGCCTGCTCCAGTCTCCCATCAGCCCACAAGCTAGCCAAACTATTCGTAAAGCTCATTTATAGGCTGTATGGAGTTCCCAGAAAATTATCTCTGACCAGGGGTCCAATTTATGGCCAAATTTTGGAGGGAGTTTATAAGGTCCATTGGCTCCTCCCAGGGGCTTAGCTCTGCATTCCATCTGAGCACTAACGGAACCGTGGAATGCGCGAACGCAATGATAGAACAATACTTAAGATACTATATTAATTATCAACAAACTAATTGGGCAGACCTGCTACCATTTGCTGAGGTAGCATACAACAATGCAATGCACAGCAGCACTGGGCTAACCCCTTCCCAAATCCCCAGTGGCATGGAGTTCATTCCTATGCTGGAACTCCCTAGAGAGTCACACACCTCCATGACCTTAAATGAGTGGATGGAGAATGTAAAACAAGCCCTCCAGAATGCTGCAAAAGCCCCAAAAGTGCAAGCTGACAAACATAAGTCCTACCAATCACCCTTTCAAATAGGGAGCAAGGTTTACCTGTCCAGCAAATATTTAAGACTAAAACTACCCTGCAAAAAGCTAGGACCCAAATTCATAGGTCCCTTCCTCATTGTGAAGATTATTAATCCTGTCATGGTAGAGTTGAAACTTCCCTGCTTGCTAGAGAAAGTGCATCCGGTCTTCCACAGCAGCTTGTTAAAGCCAGCAATCAGGTCTCAGCTGAGGCCAGTAGACCAGGCAGCCCCAAAGCCAATCATAGTACAGGGATAAATGTATTATGAGATAAAATGAACCCTAGACTCCAGACTGTACAAAGGAAGACTCCAATACCTAATGCAATGTAAGGGGTGCCCATTGTCCAAGGCCACTTGTGCTGTAAAAGCAGGTAACTTAACTAAGCAATTTCACAATAAATACTCTCAAAAGCCAAAGGCATCTCCGGGGGGAGGAAGAGGTGGGTGATTGAAAAACTAATTTCTTGCCGTTTGAATTTTTCAGCAAATTCTCTCCAATTAAAGGGGGGAGGTCCGACTGTCAATTCTGAAGCAAACCTGGCTGAAGCCATCTTGTGTTGATTCAGTTGCCACAAAGCCTGAGAGAGGAAGGTGAGGGGGAAGTAGATAGCACAGTTTACAGTCAAAATAAAACTTTTGAGGAACCAAGGTCATCGTAACAAGTGGCTGGTAAAAGAGGAGAGGAGCCTGCCAGCTATATTCATTGGACAATGTGACTGATGACACTGGGGAGGGGGGAAGTTTTAATCTTTTAATTAGGTGAAAACCGCATGAACTTTCAGAGTTGGTTTTCACTGGCTGTGCCAATATGATGTATCCAATAAACATGTCCTTTGAGGAATCTACCTGCCTTGGAGTTCTGATTTCAGTGGATGCATTACTCGGAACGCTGACACACATTTTATCTCGGAGGTCGATAATTTATAGACGGAGCCTGACATAGGACAGTGGTCTTACACACACTGGATCTGGTGTTCTTCTCAAATTAGTGGCTATGTGATATTTAATTGAGGTAGCTTTATTGTGCCCCTTTTCATGGTTAGATCACACCTTGATTACTCTAGGATTCTTTGCTACTGCTGTCCATTGCAGGGAGACAGACCCCATTAGATTGTCCATCCCTGCTGACTGAAGGGTACAGATTTCAGAGATAAGTCAGGGTTGTTCCTGCTGGTCTGCACAGTCCATATGAAGCCTTGGTTGCCTCTTGGAATAATTGGCAGTTGAGGCATTGGATTGGATTGCACTTCTGCAAATTTTCTCTTGTGTTTCTCATGGGTTTCATCACTTCCTGTGATTTGCAGAGGAAGTAAGAAAAATGGAAGTGAGAAAAGAGACATCTTAGAACTCCACTGGCAAACAACTGGGGACAAAGTTGATCAAAGATGGCTTAGAGTGCTATTAATGGTGGTAAGGATAGCAAGTGGCAGTACTTCTCCACTCTTACTGCTTGTAAGAGTATTGCTTGTATTACTATTGCCATCTTGTAGCCCTGGATGAATGAGTATCCACAGAACCTTTTGTAGGGATGTGTGGAGGAATTTGGTTAGCATATGTCAGATAAAATCGTGTGGATTCACTTATAGTTGGATATTGGCCTTGTTGCAGGTCTGGAGACATGCTGAAGGCAAGATACTACTCTTGCCTGGTTATCTGGAATTTGAATGTATTAGGACCGACCTTGGCCACTTATTCTCCTGATCCATGCCTCTCATGGCTTGTGAAAGCAACCCAGACAGTGTCATACAAACAAGCTTGAGCAGTGGTGAATGCTTTGGGGGGGGGGTTCTTTACCTCTTAAGGAGGCCTTTATTTGCCCTCTCCTCAAGAAGTCATTGCTGAACCTCATGGATTGATAATTTCCATCTGGTATACAGCCTTCCCTTTGGGGGGAAAGTGATTGAGAAGGTTGCACAACAGCTTCAAAGGAACTTGGATGAAACAAATTATCTGGTTCCTTTTCAGTCAGAACTGGGTATGGGTATTGGTCATGCTTTTGGATGATCTCTGGCATGGGTGAGATGGTGGATGTGCATCCATCTTTGCCTTATTTGACCTCTTGGCAGTTTTCAGTACCATCAACCATGGTATCCTACTGAAAAATTCAGAGGACTTGGGGTAGGTGGCACAGTATTTTCCTGGTCCGCCTCCTTTTTCTTTGATTATTTCCAGTTGGTGATTGGGGAAGAAAGATCCTGTCTTCTGCTCTTACTCCACAGGGGTTGGTATTCCCCATTTACTGTCTCCATGAGACTGCTGGATAAGCTCATCCATCACCATGGGATGAGGTATCATCAATATGGTGAGATACCCAATTGTACATCTCCATTCCTGGCTAGTTAAACAATATGGACATTTTATCCTGGTGTCTTCAGGCTGTGAGAGTTGAGATGGAGAAGAACAGGCTTTAACTGAACCCTGAGAAGAGTGAGTGGCTTTGGATTTTAAGGACACCTTGTTTTGGGACTATACCATCTTTGGTGCTGGGTCAGGTTGCACTGTCCCAAAGAGATCCTGTGTACAGTATGGGGTCCTCCTGGACTCACAACTCCTGGTCAATAAGCAGGGGATGGTCTTGGCTAAGAGGGCCTTTACACAATTTATTGCATGCGAATTGTACCTTTTCTGAGGGTCAGGGGTCATATTCAGGGGTCACTCATGCCTAGTCACCTCCCAGTTGCACTATTGCAATACAGTCTACATGAGGCTGTCCTTGAAAAGTACTTGAAAACTTCAGATAGTGCAAAATTATTATGACGCAAGCAGTTATGCATGTTTCTGGTAGAACACTATACCTGTGATTTGCGAGCTGCATTGGTTATAATCCTTTTCTGGATTTTATCCAATCAGGTATAGCAGGGCATGTTCCAAGTTCCCTTGGCTAGTGGGAATTTTTTGCAGCAGTGACACATTGTGAGATCTTCTCCCCCTTGATGTAAGTTGGCTGAGCTTCCAATAGTCCCTTAAAATCTGGATATGCCAGCAAGCCTGGGAATCCCAAGGAATGGGTGAATTTTTGAGGTGGTTTCATTATTATTTTAATCCCTTAATTGTTATCTCCTTTGTTTTGTTTTTTATAGCTTTTAAACTTTTTTTTATAATAATGATAAATAATTTTAAGGATTTATTCACTGTTTAAATTCTTCTACATTACCCAGAGTCACTTCTGGTGAGATGAGTGGCTACATAAATTAGATAAGTAAATATTTTTTTTTTAATTTAGGCATTAAATATTTTTTTCTCATTCTTTCTGCTTTTCTTTAGTGACACTCAGAAGGATTGTTAAATGAAATTGCATCTGTTCCATGAGTCTCTGTGTATATGCGCACGTACATGCATGCATGCATGCATGCACATACATCAAAATAAAATGATAGACCACTAGTGAAGAATTGTAGAATAGACAGCAGTAGTTTGTAAGTTGAAAAAAGTATTTAAATGTATTAAAATTACCAGGATGTGTTTTAAGATAGCCTTGCGCATGTACAAATTTGGTCAAATTATTCCCAGAATATTGGTAAAGTTCTGTAGCTAGGATACATCTATTCAAGAAAGGGTCTCACTAACAGTAGTCAGGGGAAACTGTTATTGAGGCCAATTGTATCTTTAGCAGAAATTTTAAATCGATTAATTTCATTATACTGTATTGTGTTAGGAACCTTTAACAGCTTTTTGAAATACTGCAAGAATGAGGCTCCTGCCATTCTCCACTGCACATTTCATTCTTGCAAGAGTTGGGAAAGACTAGAAGGTTTCTGAATGATTGCAAAAATGGGTCACAGCTTGGAGAGGGAATGGGATGTGTGACTAGGAAAATTGCGTGAAGTGGCACAGGTCAGAAGGACATGGCAGAACCTGTGAAGCACAGAGTGGTGGGGAAATTGGGACATTTTATAAGGTTGCTGGTGTGATTAGCTGTGGTATAGGGCTTGAGATGGTATTTCTCAGTGGTAGCAGCACTCCTTGGGCTGAAGTAGAGGATGGGTCTGGTGGCAGCTGGTTGAGAGAGCTAAAGGCTTGGACCAGTGATGAAATCCAAATTTTTTTACTACCGGCTCTGTGTGGTTTGGTGGGCGTGGCAGGGGAAGCATATTGCAAAATCTCCATTCCCTCCCCACTCCTGGGGGAAGGATATTGCAAATCTCCATTCTCAACCCACTCTGGGGCCAGCCAGAGGTAGCATTTGCCAGTTCCCTGAACTACTCAAAATTTCCACTACCAGTTCTCCGAACTACTTAAAATTTCCGCTACTGGCTCTCCAGAACCTGTCAGAACCTGCTGGATTTCACCCCTGCCCTGGACCTCTACTTTAGCCCCAGTACTGTCACCACTGAGTAACACTGTGCAGGTCAGCGAAAAAAGCTAGGAAGATAAGTAGGTGGGGAAGTTGCAGTGACCCTGCACCTTTAAGCACTGCTAGGCCAGAATAATGGTTAGGTTTCCTGGTGTGCAGCAGCTTTGCACCACACTGCTAGATCAAGGTGAGGTTGCAACAGTGGCATGCTCCTAATTTGTATGCTGCCTGTTCTACTGTGAGGGACCTCCAACCCTTTGCTTTAACAACCCTCGATTCTCACTTAATGGCAGCTGGGAGAGCTGATGTCTTGCATTATGACTGCATCTCTTTGTGATTGAAATTGTGGTTGTAAATTGAGTATTACCCAGGGGTGAAATCCAGCAGGTTCTGACAGGTTCTGGAGAACCGGTAGCAGAAATTTTGAGTAGTTCGGAGAACCGGCAAATACCACCTCTGGCTGGTCCCAAAGTGGGGTGGGAATGGAGATTTTGCAATATCCTTCCCCCTTGAAGTGGGGTGGAAAGGGAGATTTTGAAGTATCCTTCCCTTGCCATGCCCACCAAGCCACACTGTGCCCACCAAGCCACGCCCACAGAACCGGTAGTAAAAAAATGTAGATTTCACCACTGGTACTACCTCTATATGAAGAACATAACAGAGCAATAAGATGATACATAATTTGACATTAGCTCATTAACCTTTACAGATTTACAGACTATAAAATAAAATTTGGTTTTGATAATATCTCAGTAATATTGTTCTGACAATATAGTAACATGAACTTTTGATTTCAGTGCCTCTGGCGCTGCAAAATCAAAATTTAGACTCAAAGAATGTATTTAACTTCTCCCTCCATGACCATTGTGGGGAGTGTATTGAAATGAGCTAAGGATAAGGTCCTTCTGAATTTTGGAATTATAGTTTGTTTAAAAAATAGGCTAGTTCTAAACATCTGGATTGATGAGTCACAAAAACACTTGTAGCCAGGGAATCTGTTACATTTGAACTTAAATATCTCATAGTGTACATATATTTGAAAGTATAATGTTCTTAATTTATGACTGTGCTCAGATCCAAATAGTATGAATATTGAGAAGGTATGCAAGGAACTGGAGTACAAAATATCAATGATAAAAAATACAGTTTCAAAATTGTTATATTATTTCTAACACTGGGTACGTGTTTTATGAATTTTTATCTGTGCTTTTCATAAGTCATTTATATCAGAATGCATACTATCAATTATTTTTCTTAAATAGCTATATTTTCTAGTGCTTTTCTTATAGTCTAGTTTTTGTTCTCTTTTCTAATTTATGCTAATAGTCAAAAGACAGCATTTTAGACTTGATCATGTATATTCTGCACATGTGTGTCTATCCTAGGATAATATTCCCTGAGCGAAGAAGAAACATAATGCTTATGAACCACATTTCCATATGCACTCCCTATACATAATCATCATTCTTGCTTGTGGTCAAGGTCATGCAACTTTACTTTTATAAGGTAATGAAATAAGTGTGTCATTTACTTAGAAACCTATATAGAGAAATAAAAGACATGATTAAAACTGCAAGTAATACAATTGATAATTGTATTAGAACTAAATAATACAAAATCTTGTTTGGATTTCCTCATATTAGAATAAATTTATTTACTTAAAGAAATTGAAGTTGAAAAAAAGGATATTTCAGCAACTTCTGGAAGAAAAGCAGGGAATAATTCAAAAGTAGAAATAGAAATAATACAGCTTGCCTTTGGCTACAGGAAATGTTGGAGGTTGCTATTTATGCTTTAAAATACGGAGTGACATTTCAAACTTTTGCATGTCATATTTACTATTGATTCTGAATCTGTAAACAGTTAAAGTTAATTCTCATTATTCATGGATTTCATATTTGTGAATTTACCTCCTTGCTAAAATTTACTTGTAACCATAAAATCAAGACTTGTGGCACTTTCACAGACATGCAAAATAACTTGAGTCACCCACACTCTTGTTCCCAGCTGAGGTTCCAGTATTTGCTAATTTGGTATTCAGGTCAACTATATAGAATGTAATTACTGAAACTAATGAAAATTGACTGTATAAATACTTAGCATGCTTCCAAACTTGCAGAAATTTGCTTTATACATCTTGGATTAATTATCAGCTTTTGTTTATTTAGGGATTTACTGAGATATATAATTTGACCAGAACACATTCAAACTTTTCCTATAACTCCTATAACTTTTCCTATAATGTCATGTTTTATACTTTTGAAATTGGCTTTTTAACCAACTTCATAGTGCTTTATAAATGATTTGTAAAGTAATAGGGAAAGTCATATTTACATTTAAAGTAGTTTAAAATTATGGGAGAGAGAATCTGTTGATGGAACACATAGAGAAACACAGTAGGAAAATCTGGACACTGTTATTAAAAATTATTCAAAAGTCTGTATTGGTAGATATCACTGTGCAAAAGTGTAATGAAATGCTATTAGCATTCTGTGCAGTAGATGTTAGCAAGCAACTCATATGATTATGAACAATCACACTGACTACTAAAGGCTACTAATATTGAGATAGCTTAATATTGTCCAAACGATTTCTTTCAAATCAGTTCTAACCAGCAAAAGTTGCTAAAACACAGGTAATATCCAGGGGTGGGTTCTAATTTTTTTTTACTACCGGTTCTGTGGGCATTGCTTATTTTGTGGGTGTGGCTTATTTTGTGAGTGTGGCTTGATGGTCATGTGACAAGGAGAGTGGCTTGATGGTCATGTGACTGGGTGGGTGTGGCCAACTCAATGTCACTCACATCAAGGGGTCCCTCACCTGGCCCCGCCCCTCCCAGCCATTCCTTGTCACACCTAGCCTCAACGTATCTATAGTTCTATAAAAATGTTGTTCACTTTTTTCAGCTTTATTATCTACATACTATAGATGCACTTTCATGGACCACTGAAAGGAGGAAATGGCTCACATGCTTTGCCCAAGAGTGTGATAGGCAACAGGCTTTTAAGGGGCTGCCAGAAAGAAAGGGGGGCAATGTATTTTCCAAAGCACCAGAAGGCAAAACAAGAAGCAATGGATGGAAACTGAACAAAGAGAGAAGCAACCTAAAACTAAGGAGAAACTTCCTGACAGTGAGAACCAATATAGGTACAGAAATATTTCAGTCATAATTTCACATATAAAATAGACATCAGTGTATATTGTTCAAAACAGTAATTAGTATTATGCTGATGTTTGACAGCAAGCATAAAAGTCAAAGATCACAAGAGTGCTTCTTTCTCTGTATGTATACAAAACATCACATACCAGGAATAGTATATTAAGATGGACTTATGCAATCTGATGTACAAAATAAACACACACATATTTATGCTCCTGGGCAAAAGAAAGGCAGTAAAATCACTCTAGGTGTAGGGATAGTGTAAAATATTAACACATGATAAATAATGGAACAATTAAAAATAATAGCACAGAGTTTTCTCTCTCCCTCCCTCCCTCCTTCTTTCTCTCTTTCTCTCTCTTTCTCTGTCTTTTTTGGGGGAGGGTGTTTGTGGCTATGACAACTATCAAAATTGTTACTGGATATTTCCTGTTACATTAAACTCCTAAAAGGCTTTTGCAGTCATATAATGCAACAAAACATTTTTTAATCGTAAAAGTAAACTGACATAGGAAGCTACTTCTAAATAACTATGTAATAGAGCAGTGTTTCTCAACCTTGGCAACTTGAAGAGGTGTGGACTTCAACTCCCAGAATTCCCCAGCCAGCATGGCTCAGACTAAGCTAATCAATAGTGAAACTCAGAACATGTCCATTGATCATCTGGCATTCTTACAGCTCCACTATAGATTAGCTTAGCCTGAGTTTAATAAGCTCTGAACTGAATCTCTGAGCACATGGGGATTCTAAATGGTGAGGATTTCTTTGTTTCTTTCTCCCTTGAAGCCCCCCCCCAGCCCGTTTTTGCTCCCAAGGGGCTGCAGGGGGCTTGCTAGGCACCCCTCCCTGTTTTGGACTTAGCAAGCCTCCCTGCAGCCCCTGAGAGCCAAAACGGGGCACTGGGGGGTACTGAACCCCCCCATGCACCGATTTTGGCGTTTTGAATTTAGCAAGCCACCCTGCAGACCCTGGGAGCCAAAACAGCAAAACAGCAAATTTAGCGCGCGCGCGTGCACGAAGAGAACCGGTAGCGAAGGTGAGTGGAACCCACCCCTGGTCTGGAGGTCAGTGGGTAGCCCATTCCAGAGGGTCGGTGCACCCACAGAGAATGCCCTCGCCCCGGATGCCACCAACTGACATTCTCTAGCCGACGGCACCCTGAGGAGGGCAGCCCTGTGCGAGCGCATAGGGTGGAGGGATGAAGGCAGAAGGTGATCCTGCAAGTACCCTGATCCGATGCCGTGTAGGGCTTTGTAGGTAAGTACCAGCACCTTGAAGCGAATCTGGAAGACCACTGGTAACCAGTGCAGCTCGCGCAGGAGAGGTGTTACATGGGAGTAACGGGAAGCTCCTGCAACCACCTGTGTGGCCGCATTCTGGACCAGTTGAAGTCTCCGGATACGCCTCAAGGGCAGCCCCATGTAGAGGGCATTACAGTAGTCCAATCGAGAAATTTATGAACCATTCTTCTTATATATTTCATTACCAAAATGAAACCTCTTTCTAGACCAGCAATAAATGCTTTAGATGAGGGAATAGAAGGGGAATTCATCAGATTTGCAGATAACACCAGGCTGACAGGAATAGCCAACACCCCAGAAGATAAGCTCAAGATCCACATGGATCTTGACAGACTTGAACACTGGGCTCTATCTAATAAAATGAAATTCACTGTAGAGAAAAGTAAGGTTTTACACCTAGGCAAGAAAAAACAAATGTAGAGGTAGAGATTAGGTGAAACTTGGCTCAATAGCAGTAACTTCAAGAGAAATCTTGGACTCCTAGTGGACAATTACTTAATATGAGCCAGCAGACTGCTGCAGCCACCAAAAGAGCCAATGCAATCCTAGGCTGGATTAACAAGAGTGAATCAAAGTCACAAGAAATGTTAGTACCACTTTATAATTGCCTTGAGAAGACCACACTTGGAATACTGCATCCTGTTTTGGTTACCACAATATTAAAAAGGTATTGAGACTCTGGAAAGAGTGCAGAAAAGCAACAAAGATGATTAGGGGACTGGAGGCTATGAAGAATGGTTGGAGGAATTGGTATGTCTATTCTAGTGAAAAGAAGGACTAGGAGTGACATGATTGCAATGTTCCAATATTTGAGGGGTTGCCACAAAGAAGAGAGGGCCAATTTATTTTCCAAAACAAGATCCTTGGTGGCACAATTAGCTAATGCACTGGCTAAGTGTCTCCACTTAGTTCCATCTGCCTGCAATTAGTGCTGGTTCGAATCTCACCA
>JANHFM010324737.1:0-14754 GCA_032468115.1 Grayia smithii
TAAATAGGATTTTAACTGTTATTGTATGTTTTTAGTTGTTGTTCGCCGCCCTGAGTCCTTCGGGAGAAGGGCGGCATCTAAATCTGTTAAAATAAATAAAATAAATAAATTTTTGGCTGCAATGGCCTCCTGCAACCCTCTGTCAGCAAAAACAGAGCTCATGGGGGCTGCACGCTCTGTTTTCACTGGCAGCCTGTTTTTGCTGGCAGAGCGCTCGGGCCACCCCAAGCGCTCCTGACACAAGCAACGTTAAGTGGCCACGCCCACCCCGCTCCCCGAGGTTAAACACAATCCTGATGCAGCCCTCAATGAAATCGAGGTGACACCTCTGCCCTAATACAAGGCAGTCCTTGTTCAGCAACTGTGTCTGACAATGGTCATTCAGGTACAACCGTGAAAAGTAACTGCTACAAATGACCACATTTACAATCTCAGGAGTTCAACATTGCAGTCAGTCAGCATGCACTGTCTTGGGCATGACCCTTTTTTCCACTTCCCACTCACAGAGGTGGGAGATTGCATCAATAAACTATTTCTTCTCCTTTTTTCCAAATAATTTTATTAAAGATTACAATGGGGGAGGTACTTGGTGCTCTCTGAGCTTACTTGTTTTCTTGAAGATGTTTCATAAAACAAGCAAGCCCAAAGATCACCAAGGACCCCTCATTTCAACCCTGAGCTATAAATATTCTCCTTTATTAGATTGCAGTAGAAATAATAAAAACTATACAAACCAGTAAAATATATAAAAGCGTGAAAAAATAAAACAGAAACTTCCCCCTTTATCTGAACACACCATTTAAGTAAATTTATCACCATTCCTTAAGTTGCAATCTAAACGCCTTGAAAGAGAAAGGCAGCCATGAAGCATGAATTATAAATAAATAAACTCTCCTCCTAACTGAATAGAATAGAATAGAATAGAATAGGAATAGAATAGAATAGAATAGAATAGAATAGCTGGAAGGAACATTGGAGGTGTTCTAGTCCAGCACTCTTTTCAAGCAGAATATACTAATTAATATGAATAATTAATATAATTAAAAGTAAAATCTGAAATTCTTGTCTTTTATTCCTTATCAGCAAAAGTCAAATGCAGGATGTCAGATATACTAATTATCTATCTCAATATTGATTGAATAAGCCAACTTTCTATTTCTTCCCTATACTTTTAATAATCTTAATTCTTAATCCTTAATTCTTAATCTTAATTCTTGTGCATGTGCAGATGAAGCTTCATTTGCTTGCATGGCCTGATTACTAACAGGTGGTGGTTTGCAGTCTGGGAGTTGGACACCCCTACTTCAAGTAACCTGGTTGCAAGCCTTTAATAACCAGCACCTTGAATTGGACCTGGAAGAAAATCCGCTGTTCCCACAGGAGAGATTACACCTGTGCACATCTGGGTCTGCATAAAACCATATGGGCTGCTGCATTTTGAACCAACTGGGATACTTTTCAAGGGCATGTGTGTGTGTGTATGTAGGGGGATATATGCATAATGGTTATCTTTAACCATTCAGTTATTTCATTGCTGAATGCAATGAAATTTCATTTTAATGTATGCTGATTAGTGTACATTTAAAGTTACAATAAAATTCTATTCTTATTCCATTTTCTATACAGCAACTGAAACACCCCATTTCACAAACTAAACAGGAATATGTGTTGTTAGGATGCTTCTAGAAGATATACATTTAAAAAAAACTTTTGCTTCAAGGTTATGGATTTCATTTGTATACAAATTTAATGGGCTCTTTGAGGCCTTGAAATGCACCTTGTCTGCATTCCTACAATGTACTTAACCTAGTTACTAAGTTAATCTGGGTTTGCACAATATGGTTATTACATTTATCTCCTACTGCAGTAAAAAGTGATTCATACTAACTCCTCTGCCAATAAAAACCAGGATGAATCTTAACCAAGCTTGGCATGTTTGTGTAGTTACATCTGTATGATTTTTACTGCACGGGGGGTGGACTAGACACCTCCAAGGTCTCTTCCAACTCTGTCATTCCATTCCATTCTTCCCATTCCGTTCCCTTCCAATAAAAGATAGCCAAAAAAGATTCCCTTCCACCGCCAAGAAAACCTGATGACCTCGGTCAGAGGGTTGGACTAGAAGACCTCCAAAGTCCCTTCCAGCTCTATTCTGAATTTGATGGCATCCTAATTCCTCTCACCCTCGTTGCTTTCTCCCTGCTCTGAGGCGATTCTCTCAGGCAGAAAACGACTGAGGGAAGCTCCGACTTTTCCCGCCCAAACCTGACAGACCCGCTTCTTTCCTTCTATTGGCTGCCGGGTGTGTGTGTCAGGTGGCTCTCCCTGGCCACGCCCCCAGCAGCCTCCTTTAGACGAGAGGACGGGCTCTTCTCCCTCCGCCAGCTTGGCTGAGAACAGCCCGTCCTCTCGTCTGGGGGCGTGGCCAGAGAGACGCATCTGACCCTCTAGCAGCCAATAGAAGAGAAGAAGCGGGTCTGTCAGGTTTGGGCGGGAAACGTTGGAGCCTGTGATGGATAAACACGTGAATCTGACAGGATTTTCTTTCTTCCCGCCAGATTTATCGGTTAACACACACACTCGTACAACCTCAGGCTCGGCTAGAGGCACCCCAAACTCTGACCTATGAGATCCCCGGAATGGCCGTGAATGAGGCTAAAGAGGCACATCCGCCTCCCAGGGAGATTCCCAGAGACTGAACAGCCTTCCCTCCGACTTCAAAAGGTGGGTCCATCCTGTCTCTTCAGCTGAGCGGGGCCCGTCGTGGGTCTCGGAGGGTTTTTCCAGAGAGGCAGAAGTCTTCTTTGGGGGTGGGTTTCTACCACCACCAGCTTTGCCGGGAAGAGAAGATGGGCTCCCCCTTGTTTTCATGCAGACCCAACTAGGTAACATCTTCAGTGCTGGAAGGGATATGTTCTCCGTTTAAATACAGTGGACAGCCCTGTCAGGGTTAGTGAGAGTATTGTTTTCTTTTTGGTAATTCCTTGATTAGACTGTTGCTTACTGTTTGCATGTTTGGTTGGGTTTGGTAGTTCCTTGTGTGGGAAGCCCCCCACCCCAGAAGAATGAAATATTTAGAGAAATATTAAAAAGGCAAAATATTATATTTCACTAAAGGGAGAAATGGAGAAACATGCTCTTAAAGACAGAAAATAGCCCCCACTTTGTCTTAATAGCCCACAGCAGATGCCAGCACTTAAGGAGATAAAGAACTTATTGAAAGAAGGCAATCATCTAGATGGCTCTATTCATAAGCAAAGTAAATACTACAGGCAGAAATCAATTCAAGACAGGATATTTTGAAACTCCATGGCAGAACGGTAGGATTAGAAAGCAGCCCCTCACCCAAGATCCAACACAGGATGAAAACCATTAGCCACAATAGCATTCCCCACCCTTTCAAAACGCAAGCCCTTCACTGCACCACCCCCAGAGCTGTCCAAACTTCAAAGTCACAGACACCTGGAAGCTCAGGTAAACAATAAGCCAGAGGTTGACCAGATTAGCTCAGACATAGAATTTGCATTTCTTCTTTACCTATAGAGCCAGTTATGACCCCCTATGTGACCCAATAGGAATCTGCCAACAGCCAATAGAATATTAAAGGATATGTTCTTGCACAGGAACAGGAAGGTCAAATACAAAGCTCAAAGAAGGTATAAAAACCCACCCATTCTCAACTCCATTTTGTCAGCTGCACCAGAACCACAAACCCTGGTGGTTCTGCTTCATCAATAAACGTTACTTTCCAATCAGCCTCCATGTTGTTTCCAGTGCTTTTTTCCCAGCTTGGAACTGAACCAGATGGATTTTCCTTCCAACAATTGATCGGGTATTATTTACAGCTTGATTGTTGGTCTGGTATTGATTGTGATGTTAACCTCTGCTTGCCTAGCTGTTGATTGCTGGCGAGGAGGTGTTTTGGTCTTTTTGTTTCCTTTTTTAACTTTTGATGATCTCTTTTGAATTGTATGTAGATTATGTTTATTTCTATATGCTTGTTGATGGTTGATTTGTCTGACCAATTTTGAGGGATGCTGAGAGTATCTAGATCTACGAACATCTAGAAACAAATAAAGCTATAACTAAAAGCTAGCATGGTTTTGTTAAAAAAGATCATGCCAAATAGAATAGAGTAGATAGAATCGAATTCTTTATTGGCCAAGCGTGATTGGACACACAAGGAATTTGTCTTGGTGCATACTCTCTCAGTGTACATAAACGAAAACATACATTCGTCACGAATCATAAGGTACTTAATGATAGTCATAGGGAACCAATAAGCAATCAAATCATATTAGGAAACAGTCAATGTAAATCTTAAGGATACTAGCAACAAGGTTACAGTCATACAGTCATAAGTAGGAGGAGATAGGTGATAGGAACAGTAAGAAGATTAATAATAATGCAGACAGTTACTAGTTTGACAGCATTGAGGGAATTATTTGTTCAGCAGAGTGATGGTGTTCAGGAAAAAACTGTTCTTGTGTCTAGTTGTCTTGGTGTGCAGTGCTCTATAGCGTCATTTTGGGGATAGGAGTTGAAATAGTCTATGTCCAGGATGCAAGGTATCTGTAAATATTTTCACAGCCCTCTTTTTGACTCGTGCAGTATACAGGTCCTCAGTGGAAGACAGGTTGGTAGCAATTGTTATTTCCGCAGTTCTAATTATCCTCTGAAGTCTGTGCCTCTTTTGTTGGGTTTCAGAACCAAACCAGACAGTATCTCACTCTCCAATTCATGTGGTCAGCTACCCAGGACTTCAAACCAAGTGGTCCTGTCCACCAAAACATCTTTCCAATCAGCCTCCCTGTTTTCAGTGTCTTTCTTCCCACTTGGAACTGAACCCAGATGGACATTTTCTTCCAACAAAAGAAAGAAAGGACTAGTGGGGGACATGATAGCAGTATCCCAGTATTTGAGGGGCTGCCAGAAAGCGGAGGTCAATTTATTTTCCAAAGCACTAGAAACAATAGATGGAAACTAGCAGCCTGAAATTTAAGGGGAAACTTCCTAACAGTGAGGATAATTAGCCAGTGGGACAGCTTGCCTTCAGAAGTTGTGGGTGCTCCATCACTGGAGGTATTTAAGAAAAGACTGGACAGTGTCTGAAATTGTATAGGTCTCCTGCTTGAGCAGGGGGTTGGACCAGAAGAACTTCCAGGTCTCTTCCAGCTCTATCCTAATTGATTGAGTAGTCAGCAAGGTAAAAAAAAGACAATCTTCAACGTGATACCGGTGGATTTACTAACTAACTGTTGAACAAGACAAACCATAATATGGCTTTTAACAAGGACACCCCTCCTTAATATTTGTCCATGTTATGGCGCCTTGGTACGAGGAATAGCACAAATCTTGTAAAGAGAGGGATGCAACGTCAATCCTAGTATGCATTTTTGACTGAGCTTTTCCACTCCTTCTGGTGGCTCCAATCTAAAGGTCCTCAACAGTCTGGTAAAGATGTTGAAGAACTCAATCTTTGCAAGGAGTTCTCCCAAGCAAGCCCGAGCTCCTACACAAAAAGTAAAGGAAAGCAGGAAATCAATACAAATCACAAACAATTTGATTTACTTAGCAATAATCCTACAAAAGCAATTTGAGCTGTTGACAAAGCGCCAGAGAAATATCCCAAGTTCTCCAAAAGGCTAAGGTTGGTTACAGTTCAATGCAATCTGTATTCCTAGTTTATCTCATTGTACAAACTTAGCCAGTAGGGGTACTGAATGCTTTAAAACAGAGTTATCAAGTGAATCTAGAAAATGAGATAATTTAATAACTTCTGAATATATCACGTTAATGCAGTAAAAATATGGAGGGCTAGCATAACTAGATCAACTGTTTGGCAATTTCATTTCTATTAAATATAAAACTTTCCATGCCATATTTATACCACAGAGGATAATGGGATGTTTTTTAGCTATCAACCTTTGCCTTCTTCCTCTCTTCCTTTCCTTGTTTCTTCCCTCTTTCTCTTTTGACTCCCCTGAACCTCCCAAGAGGTGTGAGTATACATGCAGATGATCCTGGATATCTGCCCATGGATCACTTTATATTTTCCTTGGAGTTCCAAAACATTGCTAGCTCATATCACAGTAGCATTATTCCAACTCTCTATAACAATGAAAATGGACAGGCCAGAAAGGGTAGAGGGATACATGAATTCCTCTAAAATGCCACCATAAGGGATTCTTTGGCAGACATCTTTGCCATCCTCAGAGGCTGCCATTCTGGCCTTCAGTTCATGATAGAGACTCGGGGATAGACCTGTTCAGGGACTCCATATTTCACTTGAGACTCCACTGGCTCCTTGGCACTTTTCCTATAATGCAACCCAGTACCTCGAGCCATTGCTGTTGTCATCCCACACTAGCAACACTAGATATCTTGTAGGGAGGTTGAGTTTGCATGGTGGTGGTTATCTTTACTCCTTCCAGCTGCGGTGAAGGTATATAGGAGGCTCTCTCTTCCTGATTAACTTTATTTTCCTTCTCTTATTTTCTCAAGTTGGAGCAAATTATTCTTTAAAAATACAAAGCAGGAAACCATACCTGGACTGTTGTGAAAGCTTCACAGGAATCCTATTCACCTCCCTTATTTCTATTCATTAATCCCATTTCAAGAAACCAAAAGCCATAGAAAAGAAGTGCCTACAAGGAACCCTTTTCTACAGGCCTGTCTAGAAAATCCATCTTGATGTCAGGACAAATAAGATTTCGGTAACCTCATGAACAGCAGTTCCCCCAAGAGTAAGATTGACTGGAGTTAATATAAATGACTGCATTACTGAATCTGTACAGGGTAAATATAATTCCATGAGGTTTAGTTCTCATGGAATTGGATCAGTTAACTCTAATGAACACCAATCTTTCCCTTCATTGATCCAGCTACATATTGTGGAAACAGAATCCTTACATTTTTATATTGCTGAAATCCTCAGATGTCACCAAGCAATTTTTTTTTCTTTTTCTCCACCCTTCTAAAATAAGCATCATTACTCATAACTGCCTTTCTACACATTACCTGCTCCAAATGGAAGAAATGCTTCTTTTAACACAAAATTCCCTTCTTTGTCCAAAAAATGATTTGGGTTGAACTTTTCAGGGGTCTCCCAATGTTCACCATCCAAAAGAACAGAACGGATGTCTGGAATAATAACAGCTCCCTGGAAGGCGGAAATAAATTAACTTAAGCATTGAAACAAACATACTTCTTATTTCTCAGCTATTCCATTTCTTTTACCCAAATGATTCAAAAGTATTTAAAACACCAAGTACATTTAATTGCATTTAAACTATAGTTACCAACATTTAATTTAGAAAATACTAGCAGGTTTAGCAAATTTAACAAAGAAGCTGAGATGAAGGTTGGGACAAACAACAGGCTTGGTTGATTGTTTGATTCTGGAATCCTTTCATACTCCCACACCATTTGAAGGGTGTTCATCCCAAAGTTCCCTCAGACATTTAGCTGTGCACTTTGGAATGAACACTCTTCGAATGGTGCAGGAATATGAAAGGATTTCCAGGAAAAAAATTGCAGACTACAGGATTCAGGTGGCCCTGAGAGCACAGATTAACCTCCAAGTGGCCTCAACGACTTTGAGAAAGAGTGCTAACAACCAGATGACTGCAAGGAATATAAATCCTTCCATTCTCCAACATTCAGTCAGAACTGAAGAAACTTCTTGGATAAGAAGCGAAATGTTTTCAAGAAAAAATCCCCCAAGAAAGTCCAGTTGCCTTCTGGAAAAGCACCTTTGGGACAGGTTTTCAACTGCACGTTTTCTGAGTTCCGAAACAGTGTTAAGTATAGTTTGCTTAGCCATGTTTTACTGACTCAACCCTAATTCATACAAAACCATAAATTTACAAAACACAGAGTACAAGACAAGACACAGAGTCCCTCCGGCTAGAAGGAGACCTTAAATTGCAACCCTAGGACTGCAGAAGGATCCATGTTCTGTACCTTGGGAATGAGAAAACCTCTCAGATAGATGTCCTTCACACATTGTCTTGCCAGCCCATAGAATAAGGCATATTTATTTCTCATGATCTCATGAATCACAGCATTGGTGTAAGGCAGCACTTTGTGGTCTTTGTAAGAGATTGAGTGAGATGAACTGAAAACTTCTTCCAGCTCTTTGTGTACTTTATCTGAGAAAGAGTGAAAATCAAAGGTTTATATCAGATCCTCTGGTTTATCTCTGAACAAGTGAACATTAGGAGATATTTATTTATTTATTTATTTATTTATTTAAATTTGTATGCCACTCTTCTCCCAGAGGACTCAGGGCGGCTCACAGAAGTAAAAACACACAGTAATAACAAAACCAACAATAAAACAACAATATATATAAATATATGGACAATTAAAATTAAAGATCATTAAAAATCATTAAAACCAAGGTCAGCTCAGCCTATTTGATGAAACAGCCATGTCTTCAGGTCACGGCGGAAGGAGTGGAGGTCAAGCGCTGTCCGGAGCTCAGTGGGCAGCTCGTTCCAGAGGGTCGGTGCGCCCACAGAATGCCCTCCCCCGGGGGGCTGCCAGTCGACACTGTCTGGCCGACGGCACCCTGAGGAGGCCAACTGTGGGAATGCACAGGATGATGGGAGGATGCCATTGGCAGAATATTACACTACATGGGAAAGAATTTAATATAAATCCATTAACATCCTTATATCAAGGATTTGGATTGATCTGAGGCTCGGATGCATAACAAATTTTATATTCCAGTTATGTTTTATTTTATCTCCCTCTGGAATAAGGGGAAACTTTTATTACACAAAGTTAAACCTTCTCTTAACTTATACTTCTTATTTTATAGACCTTGTTTTCGAATTCAGACTTTTATTATTCTGTTTTTCTTTCTAATTCCTTTTGAGTCCTCTGGTTCTCCGATGTGGCTGGAGACATCAGCCAGACTGGGTAGGGCTCGCCTATCAGCAGAAGGACCGAGCCTACCAATCATTTACTTTTGCTTAGTCCCGCCTCCTGACCAGGGAATCCCCAATCTCGGCTCGGTCCTTCGGCTAGATAGGCGTGTTCGTCCCTTTCTGCCTGAGGTTTGGCTCTGGCCTTTAGTTTTGGCCTAATTCTTAGTCCAATTTCTGCCAGGTTTTAAATTTTCTTTCCTTTTCTATTGCCATTTATAGTCTTCTTCTGTTGGGTGCCCTATTTATTTAATTCCTAGTGGTTGCCTTCCCCCCCACTCCGTTTAAATTTGTGTTGGTCTTTTGATGGTTGGGGGGTTCTCTATAGTTTGGGGGGTGCTTTCTGTTGCCTTCGGGTGCGTTGGGAGGCTGCAGGGTCCCTTCTGCAGCCGACCACCGTTTGTTTTTGCCGCCCTTTCTCTTTTTATAAGAGTCGGGCAGACGGCTGTAAGGTATTTCATTGCCGTCCGCCATTTTGTTTCCTGGATTTTCCCACCTTTTAGCAGCGGCGGCAGTTTCGGCTTTTCTGGCCGCTTCGATCTCCAGCTGACCTAGGGAGATTTGTATTTAAAAAAAAAAAAAGAAAACAACAAAAGAAGAGAAGAAGAGGACAAGAAAGGAAAATATAGAGAGGAAAATAGAGATATTTATATTTAGGTACTAAATAAATATAGCAAAGTAATTAAATTTAAAAAAAAAAAGGACAAAGGAGAGAAATAATTACGCAAATTATATATTAACTACTCAAATTGACTAAGAAGGGAGAGACAGAGGAAGGAAATAATTACAAGGACGGAGCAAAAGCTGGCTCACTCTTGCAATTTCTGGAGCAGCTTTACAGACCTGAAAAGGTCTATACAACCTGTCTGAGGTTTGTTTGCTAAGAATATTGCTCCCTGAGCCCAGGGCCTTCCCGACGCCAATTTCTTACCTTCTCTTAATCAGTTGGCTGTATAACGATCTACCCCAAGGGGGAATCATTGGGTGGATAAGCATTTCCCATTCGTGGGCCGCTTTTGGTGTATGTGTCTCTGCCCAGTTTACTGGGGGAACGCCTTTCAGATATTGACATTACGCTTCTAGCTTAGCTGTTTTGTCCCTAATATACAGATACATATTTTTTAAACAAAAAAATTTGTGACAAATATCCTTCCTCCTTCTCATCTGCAGCTGTAGCATAGTCTGTCAGCGAGATGCCCAAGGCTAAGAGCAAGTCTCAGAGAGCGGGATAATGATGGAATTCCTGATGATACTGCAGAGCAGGCTGCTCCTACTCAGAAGGGGCGTTCCAAGGCCTCTCAGAGAGCCCCTAAGGGCAAAAGGCAGGCCCATGCTACCTCTACGTTTGAACACCATAAACATATGGCACTCCAGCGCCTTTGTTACAGGGCTTCTCGTAATACAAGGAGCCGTGAGCGGTCTGCCTCCCCTGCCAGCAGTGTGGGTCACGTGTCCTTAAGGGACTGTGAGCCCTTGGTAACTAATGCGGCTCTTTGGGGTGACTCCTTGCCGGCCAGGCCCCTCCAGACTATCACCCCTCAATCGGAAGCTCAACCCCAAGCCGCTTCCTTGCCGGCTGAATTACATCTCATGATGGCAGAAGTATTTCGCCAGGAAGTCAAGGCCCTTTTGGCGGAGTCTCATCAACGCTCCCCTTCTCCGTCTGAGGTTTCTGAGGAGGCTGAGGTCCAGGTCGATCAAGGTCAGCCAGAAAAGGCTGATCCTCCCGCTCCTGTACTAGCCCCTCACCGCTCTGTCACTTCTGAGAGTATTCACTCCTTGGAAGAATTAGACTCCCCAGGTTTGGAGCTATCTGATGATGGGGGGTTAATCCCTGATCAGCCCCCTTTTACTGGCCTTTTTTCTCTGGCCTTATTTAGATCCCTCCTTTTCAAGGCCAAGAATGCTGCTCGGTTGGGGTCTGGGGCGGAAGGGGAGCCTCCTTCCCAATCTCAAGATTCGTCCCAGTCTCTCTTTTCAGAACTGGCTTCGTCGGTGGATGTGGTTCCAGTGCCTTCTCTTCTTGTCTCCGCCATCAAGAGACCATGGACTCTGCCCTCAGCAGCCCCAGCTGCCTCTAAATTAGACAGACGATTCTTTAACATTGATGAAGAGATTGATACTGTGCTACAGGTCCCAACAGTGGATGCACTGGTGGCGGCCCTTTGCCCCAACACTTCTCTTCCAGGTGATCCGGAGGAGGGTTTAAAGCCGGAAGAACGCAAACTGGACCTGGCTCTCCAGCGAGCTCATCAGGGAGCAGCTTGGGCCATCAGACCCTCGACTTCGGCGTCCTTCTTTAATAGGACTACACTGCGGTGGCTTCAAGAGTTGTGATCTATTCTGCCTCCCGAGAACCCGTGACTGCTGCAAGATGTCAACAAGCTCATTGCAGCACTTCAGTTTTCTGCGGACGCTACTCTGCACGCTTCCAGGTTTGCTTCCAGTTCTCTGGCTTCTTGTTTCTGCTCGTAGGCTCCTCTGGCTTCACAATTGGTTGGCTGATCTCAAGCATAAATGGCGTTTGGCTTCTTTACCATACTCTGGGACTCATCTCTTCGGACTGTCGTTGGAACCTCTCCTCACGGAAACAAAGGACAAACGTAAGATCTTAGCTTCCGTTCTTAAGAAGTCTGACTCCCGTTTTCCAGCCCATTCCCGCCTGCCTCCCCCTCGACAGCAGGACTGGGGTACATCCTACAGGACGTTCCCATCAGGTTCCCGGCTCAGGGGGTCCTCCGAGGGGTCCTTTAGGGGTAGACCCTATGCGGGTCCCCGGCCCTTTCGAGGGGGAGGGGGCCGTCCTTTCCGCCGCCAGCGTTAGTCCTTCCTCGGACTTCCCCATCGGTGGCAAATTAGCCTTCTATGCCTACTGTTGGGATGCGATCTCTTCAGACGCTTGGGTTAGAAACGCAGTCCGTTTTGGTCTGGCTTTGGAATTTGTCTCCACTCCTCCTTCCTTCTTTACTTGCTGTTCCGTTTCTCGCCTTCCCGCCAGACGGGCCTTGATGGAATCTGCGGTCCAGCATTTGCTGGATATCAAAGCTATCCAGCGAGTCCCTCATTTCCAGCTGGGATTGGGTTTCTACTCTCGTCTTTTCCTGGTCCCCAAGTCTTCTGGGGGGTGGCATCCTATCCTTGATCTCAAGCGTCTGAACAGGTACGTTGTTTATCGCAAATTCAAAATGCACTTGTTGCATTCTATTCTAGCTGGTGTGCAGAGGGGCGACCTCCTCTGCTCTTTGGATTTGACTGAGGCCTACCTGCATGTTCCCATTGCACCGGAGTTTAGGAAGTTCCTGCGTTTTTGTTATGCTGGGCTTTGCCTTTTTGGTTTTGTCAATACAGGGCTTTGCCTTTTTGGTTTGTCTTCAGCCCCCAGGGTATTCACAAAGGTTTTGGCAGTTTTAGCAGCTCATCTGCGATCCCTTCCCATGAGAATCCAGTGTTATCTGGATGACATTCTAATTCAGTCTTCGTCTCCAGATCTTGCCCTCAGGGATGTCCGGATAGTCATTTCCTGTTTACAAGATCCTGGGTTTACAGTTAATTTAGCCAAAAGTTCTTTAACCCCGTCAACCACCATTTCCCATTTAGGGGTCGTCATTGATTCCGTTGCCGGCCGGGTTCGGCTTTTGGATGAATGACAGCAAAGCATTAGAGATCTGATACTGCAGGTCCGTCGTGAAGGTAGGGCTTCATTGTTCCTCCTTTCCTCCTTTTTGGGCAAGATGGTGTCTGCAATTAAGGTCACTCCATGGGCCAGATTGCACTTGAGGGACCTTCAATGGTTCCTTCTCCCTGGGTAGATGTGCATCCCAGAGTGTAGTCAGGGTGCCTCCTACAGTTCTCACCTCCCTGGTATGGTGGGTGTCCCCGGCTATTGCTGAAGGCGAGGGATTCTTTGAACCCCCACGACTTGTAATTTATACTGATGCCAGTCAGTATGGCTGGGGGGCTCATCTAGAGGCCCAAGTTGTCCAGGGTCGATGGTCTGAGCGGGATATCCGGCATAATATTAATTGGTTGGAATTGTGGGCCATTTTCCTTGCCCTGCGTCACTTCTCCGACTTGGTGCATCGATCTCATGTGCTTGTCTTCACGGATAACACCACAGCCAAGGCACACATCAACTACCAAGGGGGAACACGGTCCCGTAGTTTGATGTTAGAAGCCAAGAAGTTGGGTCTCTGGGCCGAATATCACTTATTGTCTCTTCGGGCTGAGCACATTGCGGGTTCTCTCAATACTCAGGTGGACTGGCTGAGCTGCTGTACCCTGGATCCGGCAGAGTGGCATTTACATCCAGACATTTTCCTTCAGCTGGTGCGCATCTTTGGCCTTTTCCAGGTGGATCTCTTCGTGATGCCGGAGAACGCCCTCCTCCCTCACTTCTTTGCCCAGTTCCCATCTCCTCAGGTGGAAGCGGTGGATGCCCTTCGCAGCCTGTGGCCCAGGGGCCTTCTATACGCCTTTCCGCCTCTTCCCCTCATCCCCCGGGTGATCTGGAAGTTTCTTTGGGAGCAAGCGGAACTGGTCCTCCTCGCCCCCCACTGGCCAAGGCAGCCTTGGTTTGCCAACCTTCGTCTCCTGTCCGTTGCTCCGCCGTGGCGGATCCCACTGAGAGAGGACGCACTATCACAAGGGGTTGTTCTTCACCCGGATGTCCAGTAGCTCCAGTTGACTGCATGGCGGCTGAGTGGCTCAACTTGAGGGAGGCCCGTGTTCCCGATGCCATCATCGACGTCCTCCTCGTCTCTCGCCGTCCTTCGACGCAATCTATTCTGCCACCTGGCGTGCATTCTGTTTCTGGTGCTGTAGGGAAGCACTCGGCCCCTGGTCAGCCTCGGTCATGTCAGTCCTCCGGTTCCTGAGAGTGGGGTTGAAGAAAGGCCTAACTGCTAATACTCTTCGTTGCAGGTGGCTGCTCTGGCTTCGGTCCTTTCGGCTGGAAAGCGTCATTCCATCTCCCGTCACCCTCTGGTCTGGCAGTTCCTGCGGGCGGCAGTCAACCTATCACCTCCGGTTCTCCACAGGTATCCCACCTGGGATCTCTCTCTGGTCTTGGACTCCTTGACTTCCGACCCCTATGAGCCTCTCCATACAGTGAGTTTGCGGTTGCTGACTTGTAAAGTTGCCTTTCTTGTGGCTATCACATCTGCTCGTCGTCTCTCCGAGTTGGCCGCTCTATCCATAAGAGGTGACTTACGTGTGTTTCACCCTGACAGGGTCATTCTCCATCTCGATCCTGCATTTATTCCTAAGGTTAACACACCTTTCCATCGTCTTCAGGAACTGGTGTTGCCGAACTTTTGCGCTTCTCCTTCTCATTGTCTGGAACGGCGCTGGCACTGCCTGGACATCCGTAGGGCTCTTCGTATTTATATCAAGAAGATGGCTCCCTTTCGGCGTTCAGAGGCGCTATTCGTCTCGTTCACTCCAACTTCTCTGGGTCAGAAGGCTTCCCCTTCGACGGTGGGATGATGGATCCGGCATGCCATTGCTAAAGCTTATGACCTCTGGGCCCTGCCTCGGCCTCCCCGAGTTACGGCTCATTCAACGCGCAGTGCCGCTACGTCTGTAGCGTGGGCCACCCAAGCGTCCTGGTTAGAGATCTGTCGAGCTGCTACTTGGACCACGCCTTCTCCCTTTATTCGACATTTCTGTCTTGACCAGTTTGCTTCAGCCGATGCAGCATTCGGGCGCAGGGTCCTACAGCGGGTGGTGGTAGCCCCGAATTTTTTTTTTTAATCCTATTTATATCCCGCCCTTCTCCGGAGACTCAGGGTGGCTTACAATTAAGCACAAGCCAATGTGCTTA
>JANHFM010355332.1:0-14518 GCA_032468115.1 Grayia smithii
ATCACACTTGGCCAATAAAGAATTCTATTCTATTCTATTCTATTCTATTCTATTCTATTCTATTCTATTCTAAATAAATATGTCTAGAGAGTTTGAAACAAAATTGATGAAGAATGATTTCTTCTGCTTGGCAAAACTGTTAAGTTATGCTCTTTATGCATTGTGTTTTTAGAGTTACTGATTTAATTGAGATAACTATGAAAAGATGTCCATCTATTTCCAAGATTTTCTTGATATTTCTATGATTACCCTACAGTAAAAAAGCACTTTTGTACTTTTGTACAGTTTTTCTTAGTGTTGCCTGTATAGATAGTTTACGTGTAATTATCATGTCTCCTCTTTAATTATCTTGAAGTCTTTACATTTATCTATTGTTATGGATCTTGGATGTGGATTTTTTTTAATCAGTTGGCATACATTTGATTGGGCTGAACCAAAGAAAGAAATACAGATGCATAGAACAGAGTCAATGAAATAATATAATTTAAAATGTAGAAATCATAATGCAGCTAATATATATTAAAAAAGGAAACAGGGCTGAGGAATTATTGTTCAAGTACAACAATTTCATTATTTTTCCAGTATTGTTCAAAAGCCTTTATCCTTTTCTCTTTATAAAAGTCAAAGCTAAATTATATGTTAACAGATAAATAGCAATACTCCTTTGCTGCAAAACTGGTGTATATTTTTCTTTCAGCGTTGTATGATCATTGTTTTAGTCAACTCTCATACCCTTCATAAGGGATAATTCTAGTGAACTTGGCAGTTGCTTAACTTCTTTGTAAATTGATATTTCTTTCAAGATTACCTTAAACTCAATTTGGATAAATCTAACTTAATAAACCTGAGAAAAATTGAAATTAAATACTTTTGTTCTCCCAAAATTGAAAGTTAAGAGAGCACCCTATCCCCTTTTCATGCATAGAGACAGCAGTACTCATCTCTAATGATCTAAGTGCCAGAGCCCACCATAAAAGCATTGCCAAAAAGGTATTAACAGTTGTTAACCTAATATTGCAACTTCTTCCCCAGTAATATTGTACTGCAAACTAGGGCATACAAAACCTTTGCTAGACCAATTCTCAAAAACAGCTCATCTGCTTGGAACCTGCACTGTATATCAGACATTAATACAATTGAGTGAGTCCAGAGGTATTTCACAAGAAGAGTCCTCCACTCCTCACAACAGAATATCTTATGCCACCAGGATTGAAATTTTGGGCTTAGACAACTCAGAACTACACCACATCCGGTCTGACCTAAGTGTAGTACACAAAAGTATCTGCTACAATGTCCTACCTGTCAATGATTACTTCAGCTTCAACCACAATAATATACGAGCACACAATAGATACAAACTTAAGGTAAACTGCTCCAAACTCAATTGCAGAAAAAACAACTTCAGCAACAGAATGGTCAACGCCTGGAATGCACTACCTGACTGTGTGGTATGCATAAGCACACCAACATGCCTACCGTCCTTGTCCTACTGTCCCCATTTATTTGTATCCTTAACCTGTATTCATCATCATGTTTATACTTATATCTGTAATCTTATTCATATTTGACAAATGAATAAATTAAATAAATAAACAAACTGTCCAATGCACATATGTGAAATGTTGCCTTAAGAGCTTCAGGGCATCTTGTGCAATATATGATTTTAAAGTGAAAAGGCAAAATTGTTTGGAAGGCTACCATTGCTTCTCTGCAATTTGATATTTAGGGTCAACATCAATTATTTCCTTCACCAAATATTAGATCTGACTTTTTACATCTGTGTTAATCTTGCAAAGTATTCCAGACAGGAAGCAAGTCCAGATGATCCAAGTCTAGTTTATTGTAAAGTTATATTAACAAAATCTTGTAAGTCTGAAAGTACATTTCCCCCTTACTCGCCAAAAAACAAGGAGAGTCTCTTCTGAGATTTTTGACATATCCCTTTGTTTCTGTGGGCTAAGCTACCACTTATCTGACTATTCCTTTAGCTGTGGATCTTCACATTGTCTCCCAAGGTCATTCCCATATACCATTACATCTGAAAACACTTCAAAAAATGGAACCATCCTTACATGATTGAACTTGTTAGGCCATACAATGCTATTGTCATGAATGGAGAATATACTCTTTGAAGAAGCATATGGGTCAACCTTTCCAATTTTTGCTTTCAAGAAAGACTGATTTGGGAATATTATCCAGTTGATAATATCAAATCCAGCTATTCTTTCTCCATTTTGGTCAAAGGAAATGTTCTCTCCAGCACTGTTGTTGAATGACACTTTTCGTAGAAGGTGATGAAACTAAGATCAAATTTGGGAAAACATTTTAAAACAACACAGTCCATGGAAAAATCACTCTCTACAGAACTGGTCCCTGGCACTGTTCTAATTTATTTGTTACTCCTAGTTTTGCATATAAAGCTACAATAAGTCATTTCTCATTTTTATAGAATAGAAAGAACAGAATAACAGGGACCTTGGAGATCTTATAGTTCAACCCCCTATTCAAGAAGGAAACCCTCCACCATTCCAGACAAACAACAGTCCAGTCTCTTCTTAAAAGCCTCAAATGATGGAGCACCCACAACTTCTGAAGGCAAGCCTGCTCAAAAGTTGTTCCATTGGTTGTTGTACTGGTTGATTGTTCTCACTGTTAGGACATTTCTACTTAGATTTAGGTTGGTCTCTCCTTGATTAGTTTCTATCCATTGCTTCTTGTCTTGCCTTCTGTGGCTTTGAAAAATAGTTGACTCCCTCTTCTTCTTGGCAGCCCCTCAAATATAGAAACACCTTCCCAGCAAAGGTGGTCCCTATTTTTCTACTTGCATTTTTTATGTGCTTTCAAACTGCTAGATTGGCAAAAGCTGGAACAAGTAATAGGAACTAACCCCATTATGCAGCACTAGGGATTCAAACTGCTAAACTGCTGACCTTTCGATTGAAAAGCTCAGCGTCTTAGCCACTGAGTGACCATGCCGCTCTCTCTAGCTGTACTGTATATATGGTACATATAAGGGAATAAACTGTACCTGCCAAGAGTATTGATTGAGAAGTTTCTTTCTCTGCCCCTTTACCATTATTTTTTGATTGAATTTCAAGGAATGTATGTGGTGCAGAGCATGTGCTATAGCGTAGACTGCATTATACATACTATAGCTGTGAGCAGTCATCTTCACTTCAAAGAGAGAACCAGGAAGAGACTCCAGTTTTTCAAACCCAGTGCAGGTTTTCTCAGACAGGTGTTCTGAGAAAAAACATTCAAACACACTTTCCCAGAAGCTCTGGATAAAACCATCTTCTTTTTCTGAGATAGGGTTTCTGGTCTGAAGAAACTCTCGAAATCCTGACACTTTCTTTGAGTGGACTGCCAAGGATATAGCACCATGAAGGAAGTCTATGCTCCAGCTGCTTTGGAAAGCAAAGGAAGTGAAATCCATTGGGGCCATCATAATCCAGACTTTGTCACCTGGCTTCGAAGATAGATCCAAATATACTGAACCTGCTATCAGGAATCTTAGAATTGGCATCGTCTGTATTTCTCCATGTATAAGCAAAACATTAGAAGTATTTCTCATAATGATCTTATAAGTTGCAAGACCTTCTTCTATAAGTTTCTGCATTTCCCCAGTAAATCCTTGTTTGGGGAGTCTTTGTATAAAATCAAAGCAAATGCCCCTCTCAGAGAAAAAGGGAAGGACATTCTGCACAAATCTTTCCCCATTGTCATCATCAAGATAAAGCACCCCAATCCATGTCCACCTGAAATGCAGAAGTAGGTGAAGAATTCCATTATATTGATGAGTGCCTTTTGGAAACATCTGTTGGACAAAGCCAGCTTGGCTTCTGTAATGCAGTACTGGAGCAGATCCATATGTAACCTTTTTTAAAACAATTTTTTTTTTAATTATGTCATAATATCTATGGGTGAATATATTTGACCACCACAATATAAAAAAGATGTTGAGACTCTGGAATGAGTGCAAAGAGCAACAAAGATGATTAGGGGACTGGAGGCTAAAACATATGAAGAAAGATTGCAGGAACTGGGTATGTCTGGTTTAATGAAAAGAAGGACTTGGGGGTCATATGACAGCAGTGTTCCAATATTTAAGGGGGTACCACAAAGAATATTGGTCAACCTATTCTCCAAAGCATCTGAAGGCAGGACAAGAAGCAATGGGTGGAAACTGATCAAGGAGAGAAGCAATCTAGAACTAAGGAGAAATTAATCAGTGGAACAGCTTGCATTCAGAAGTTGTGGGTACTCTATTACTGGAAGTTTTTAAGAAACTTTGTCTGAAATGGTATAGGGTTTCCTACTTGACCAGGATGTGGATTAGAAGACCTCCAAGGTTCCTTCAAACTCTGTTATTCTCTTCTGTTCTGTTAGAAACCCAACCAAAACTGTCTTCAGTTGTGAAAGATAATTCTTATGATGATTTATGACAACATAACATCTAAACACATTATCCCATATTAGCTTATAGACACTAAGAGTCTTGTAAATCAATAGTAAAGGATAAAAATATATTATTCTCAATTTTGGAATATTTTGAACATACTTTTTTAAAAAAAATGGTGGACACAATGCAAATTTTGATCAGGGCAAAAATATTTTAGTCTCTATACTCAGAGGAATTCTGATGTTCAAATATGAAGGATGAAAGTCAACATGTAGTCTCAACTCTACAAAAAAGCCACGGAGTTTTCCCCTTATTTTAATCATGCCAATAAGGGAAGCATCAGAGATATAGATGTTCCTTACCTGTGGGATCTTGTAGAGATCAAGGATGGTGGCCATATGGATGCATACATTTGAATTAGGTCCCCCAATGACTGTAACTGCATTGCTTCTATGATCACACTTGTAGTTTGGAATGAACCTCTTTTGGGTGGAGAGAAGTTCCATTGAGGCAAGATAAGTCCAGCTTGCACTGAAGTGGCTGTTATAGATCTGGAAGCCCAAAGTGACGTTTGGCAAAATATGTGGGTTTTCATTGATTTCTTTTACAGCAAATACCAGTGCCAGGATATGCTGGTAATGCTGAGTCAATACCCTACAAAAAGTACATAAAGCATAACCATATGCTTCAAAATGTTATATTTGCTCAATATAGCAAAATATATATTAAATATATATCAAACAAATGATTCTGCATCTGAGATAGATTATGTAGCTTTTACGATGGGAAGCAAAAATACACTCCTGTAAGGTACCACTTCTTGAAATTTCTCTGTGAATTTAATTTGGAACTTCTAGTCAGCATACACACAATAATTTTATTACATGTTTTGAGAAATTTGCATCTGCCTGCATTTGGTAAAGACAAACCATTCATACAGTTGTGTTAAAATTAACACATGATACTCCTTCATTCATTCAAAGTGCTGACTAGAACATTGTGCATAATTTATGATGCTAAGACTCATTCATTCTAGTTCATTTACTTGTAAGTAAATGAAGACTCGTTTTAGTTCATTTACTTGTAGAATATCTTAACCTGAACTCCAGAGCACAGTTACAGTTTGATTCATATGATCTATTTCTTTTAAAAAGGAGAACAATATACTAGGGTAGCAACTCGAAGAAAGCCTAGCATAGCATCTTCATGGCCATCCGGTTTATCAGGACACATATTCCCCAGGACTCAGAATGTTTGATGCAGTATGTGGGAAGAATTCATATTGGTGTTATCACATGGATATATGACCCATCCATTTACCCACCCACCCATAGACATGCAGACAAACACACGAACGTGCTAAGAAATTTTGAGAAGAAGGAGAAGCAGGAAGAAGAAAAAAATCCTTATTTTAAAAAATCAAGGATTGGGAATAATTAACTTCTGTTTATGATCCAAGACACAAACAAATTCCCAGAATTGTTCATCTCCAATTTAGAATTCTGTTCCCATCAATTTTCCCCAGTTAAAAATACAGTTCACCAGTTTTGGTGAAAATGACCAGTTGGTGATTTTCTCTAATATGGGGTAAAATCTTTTATAACAGTTACACATTCAATTCAGCAGATATAATTTTGGGAGCTGAAGCAAATGATTAGAAAATAATCTTGCTGTTGAAAAGAGTGTATCATAAAAAAAAAAAAAATAAACCAGTTAACATATAGCTTCAAAAGGGCTGCATCTCTTGTTTGCAAATATACCCTGAATCAATATAATCAGAAAATATTTGCTGCTTTTGTTGGGGAACCAAAACCTTGTTAGCATACAACGATCTTTAAGGTGTTACAAAATGACAGCTTGAGCTGTCCAGGCTGAGAAACCACAGAGAAGGACACAAATGTTAGGAAGAACATAAATTTGTGCCTTCTATTAATACAGGAACACCTTATTATTATGCTTCTTTGCTAAAACTAAGATGAGGTCATATTACAAATCAAATGAATCAGAATAGAAGTCCATCTATAAAGCATCTTGCTCAGATAGAGAGTCAGGAAAGATACATGTTGTGATTCAATTATATTCCAGGTTCTTACGGAATATCATCAAAGTACTCTGGAGATGGTATTTTTTCATAGGATAAGGCACGTGAAAACACGTTACTCTGAGAAGTAATACTAGCAATGTTAAATTCTCCAAAATAGTAATATTTGTGAAGAATTGGAAGAAGCACCCGAGTGGCATCTTTATCAACAGGGCATTTGCTAGCCATATGAGGTAGCAAAGCTAATGCCAACATTGTAATCACCACCATCTTCTTCTTCATTGATTTAAAAAAAAATGATAATGGAGAAGATCTTAGTGTCACTTCTTGATATAACTGAGTACTACTGTCCTGAAAATCAAAGCCCTGGGTGTATAGATCAATTGCTGGGATGGAAAAGCCATTAAACGTCACATGTAGTTTTGCTACTGCTGATAGACAGAAAGATGTCAATTTAATTATGGTTATTTTGATAATAATTATTTACTCAAACTGCTGTTGCTTTGCAGTCTTGGGTCCACAGCAAGTCAGTTAACTTTTTTTGTGGGTGTTAAATCCATGGAAAAGTTGTTATCAGTGTCTCCACAAATGTTATCTGGAGACACATGACAGTGAGCTTCAAAATGATAGAAAATTATCACTCATTTGGTGTTCTCACTTAATGAAAATCAAAACAGGTTGATAAGATCTTCATTCTTGTTTGATTGTATTTGCCATGGGAGAAAAACAGCAATTAAAATCAATTTAGGAGTCATCCCATGAAGAGATGACAAAGGGGCACATGAAAGTAACTTGATCAAAACTTGTACCATTTATGCTGAACTGAACCCTCACTTAAACTAACTCATCTGTATTATTTCCAGATTGATAAGTGCATCAGAGGTGGGTTCTACTTACCTTTACTACCGGTTGTCTTCCTGCACGTGCTTCGCATGTGATCGGCGCATGCGCAGAGCGGTTGTTTCAAGTTTTTTTCCAGAAAAAAAGTTAGTGCACATGTGCGGGTGGGCCCGGCTCCTGGCCACGGAGAACCGGTTTGGTGACGTCACAACGTCACCACTACCGGATCACGTGAACCGGGCCAAACCAGGAGCAACCCACCACTGAAGTGCATACAGAAAAGTAGGAAAGTCATCCATGTCTCTTTTATGTGCTCTTTCCATTGGAAATTTTGAGGTGGTTTCAAGCTGACAATGTAAAAATTGCCCCAGCTCTACAATACTGATGATCTTTTTAATGATCTTTCACTTTTTATCGAGAGAAGTGCTGACAGGATTTAAGAGTCACGGTGGTGCAGTGGTTAGAGTGCAGTACTGCAGGCTACTTCTGCTGATCACTGTCTGTCAGCAGTTTGGCAGATCGAATCTCACCAGGCTAAAGGTTGACTCCACCTTCCATCATTCCGAAGTCGGTAAATGAGGATCCAGTTTGTTGGGGGCAATATGCTGATTCTGTAAACTGCTTAAAGAAGGCTGTAAAGCACTATGAAGCGGTATATAAGTCTAAGTGCTACTGCTATTTAAAAAGCAAATTCAACCACACCTTTTTTTCCATTTAATCAATTTTGCCAAACATCTCCCCAACTCACAATAAAATACTGCTCACAACTCACAATAAAATAGACCTGTTCCAAGATTTGAGGGGCTCCTACAAAAATGAGGGGGTCAATCTATTTTCCAAAGCATCAAAAGGCATGATACGAAACAATGCATGGAAACAAACCAAAGCAACCTAGGACTAAGGAGAAATTTCCTACGGGTGAGAGCAATCAACCAATCGAATAGCTTGCCTTCAGATGTTGTGGATGCTCCATCACTAGAGGCTTTCAAAAAGAGATGGGACAACTATTTGTCTGAAATGATATAGGATCTCCTACTTGAGCAGGGAATTGGACTAGAAGACCTCTGAGATCCCTTCCAGCTCTATTATTCTATGTTCTGTATGCTCTAAATTTGGTGACTTACAGCAGAATCAATACAGCTGGCTGGACCACACATGCATTAAATTCAGGCCTTGTATAATCAAGCTGCATCATCATCCCATCCTGTATCTTTTCCCCCCAGGAAGAAACAATTAATAGCCAACACTGCAGCAGCTATAGAAGGTCTTGGGAAACTCCAGTACCAGCTGATCACAGTACCTTAATACCCTTCCTAATTTCAAAAAGGGACGCGGTGGCTTAGTGGCTAAGATGCTGAGCTTGTCGATCGAAAAGTCAGCAGTTCAACAGTTCAAATCTCTAGTGCCTTGTAATGGGGTGAGCTCCTGTTACTAGTCTTAGCTTCTGCCAACCTAGCAGTTCGAAAGCATGAAAAAAATACAAGTAGAAAAATAGGGACCACCTTTGGTGGGAAGATAACAGCGTTCCATGTGCCTTTGGTACTTAGTCATGCCAGCCATATGACTACAGAATTGTCATCAGACACTCTTTGGCTTTTAAATGGAGATGAGCACCGCCCCCTAAAGTCATGAACGATTAGCATATATGTACGATGAGAACCTTTATCTTTACCTAATTTAAAAAAAAAGATAGTTATCTTGGTTAACCAGATGGATGCACTGTCACTGAAATTGGTTTCATTCTATTTTGGAACTGGGCATCCTTTTTCTTAAAGAAATTGATATTTATCTGAATGGTGATTATGGTATGGTGGCCTTGGTTAGAATAACTCCCTAGATGTGCATTCTTCCTTTCTTTATCAGATAATATTCAAGGTAGTGAGTTCTCACCAGTCCTATTATAAGCCTCAAAGCAGGGTCCTTGGGAACAGGACCTACCTGCTCTCTCCTTCATCCTTGTAAGTGTTCAGGAAGAGCCCGGATTGGTCCGCCCCGACTGAATCTTTCCCTGAAAGGTGAACCACAACTTGTGGAGGATGCCTGCTCTCAAGTTCTCCAGCAGTTCGAGCACCAGGTACTGGTTATACAGGGGCTCCCCACACCTCCCCAAGTGGGATGCTGTGAGTTGAGTTGGTGGGCACTTCCTCCAACGAGCCCCACACTGAAGCACCTCGGTAAGTCAGCTCAGTGCTATGGAGGAGCACCATGACTATGGGTTTGTGGCACCGCATCATAATTCTCAGCTTCGTTCTGGACCGGAGTAAACACACTGGCAAAGCTGGTGAGGTAAACGTGGTTTATTCTCATAAACGGCTCAGCAAACGAAGGAGTGCAGCCTGTTTTAAACTAGCGTCACCTGTTCGCTGTGATAGTCAGGGTTTTAAAGTTGCCGCGGTACCGCGCCCCTCAATCAGCTGGTGGCGAGTCCCATATTAACGATGTCACTCTCCTTGGATGCGCTGCTCTTCCGGCATTGTCGGGCATTGTCGTCGTGCCGTCGGTTTTGGAGATGTCGTGTGTGTGTGTGTGTGTGTGTATGTGTGCATGAGGTGCACGCGTGTGAGCCCTCCACCAATACCCCGGTGCTTCGCCATGTCCTTCCCTCCCTGTGAGTGTGTATGGTTTGCTGTCGAGCCCGGCCACTGGGTGCGACAATAATATTCACCTGTCCTGAGTGCATGTGGGGCTTGGGGAGGCCAGGCGCCAGGTGGGGCAAGAGCAAGCAGTAGATTGGGGTAACCTGCTGGTCTAAAGCAGCGGCTCTGCTTGTTCCAGGGTCTGCATCGTGGGCTCTGTGCTGATGTTGGCCCAGGGTGTTGTCAGAAGACCTGGGTGCAACTGGCATCTTCTCAAAACAACCAGCCCACCTCGCTCCTCCCCTCCTTATCATGCCTGGCCAGTGAGGAGTGGCTGGGAGGGGAGGGGCCGGGCATGGTGAGGCTATTCAGGCATTTTGCTAGATTGCCCAAAAAGTTAGCTATCCATTCTACCAAAATGGTGCGAACCAGCTGAATCCTACCACTGGTCCTTTCTAAAGGCAAAATTACTTTCTTGAATTTTGCCTTCTTTGCAACTCATTTTAACTGGGTCTGACTAATCAATTAAATTAAGAGCAGTTCTGTTATATTTTACTGAGATAATGTAAGCAACAACTATGGATAGGAAGTGGTGTAATAATTCCATCTGGACTAGTTACAGGAAAATGTTTGAATAGTCTACTTTTCCAAACATTTCAGATGAGAAGAGAAGAAATTAGAGACTTCAATCTTATCTATTCTCCCTTATAAAGCAACTCTGGCCGGTTTACAGATTATAAAAAGACAAATAGAAAAACACTTAAAAATTAAAACAATCCCAATTAAAATTTTAGAACTAGACAAAAAATCAATTAATCAAGACTAAGAGACATGCAGCACAAGGATGAAGTCTTCTTATCCCATCAGCCACCTCCAGTGGTGAGCATCCCCTTAGGGCTCCAGGCCAACCATCAAACCAAGTTTTAATACCATTCCAGAAGGTCAAAATGATGGGAGAAGTTCTCACCTACCATGGTGGACTGATCACAAGGATAGGTCCACAGTGGAAAAAACTCTTTCTTTGACCCTGCCCACCAGAATTTTTTTTAGCAGATGGGATCTGTAGGAGGCCTCTTCTACTGGTGTGAGTGGGACAGGATTTGAGATAGTCTCATTGGGGTGAGGCAGCTAGTGAGATACAAATTTAATAAGACAAATCTCCAGCTCAGAATACTACATACAGTATAACACCCATATAGTAACCTATAAAGGATTTAATTTATGAAGAATCTCTATCTTAAAGTAACAAGATGATTGTCAAACCCTGAATTCAGTTGTCCTGCCTCATATATATCACAGTAATGGTGTTTATACATCAGAAGGATGCAAAGATGCATATTTTTGTCATGCATCTAGAAAAAAAATGAAGAAATGGGGGAAATTCTGTCTAGAATAGCCCCACGGTGAGATAGGCTGCAAATACATTTTACAAAATAAAATAAAAAACTGTGTGCTTATGTGATGGGCGTAGAAACCTATGGATAAGTTACTGCTGGGAATTTAGCAGATAGGACTTGGACGATCAGTGCTCAATACATATAGTGGTGTGCAGGGATAGGTAAATATAGTAATATGACCTTATACAATTTCGGATACATGCTTGTCCAGTCTCTTTTTGGAAGCTTCAGTGATGGAGCACCCACAACTTCTGAAGGCAAGTTGTTCCATTGGTTGATTGCTCTCACCATGAGGAAATTGATCCTTAGTTCTAGATTGCTTCTCTCCTTGGTTAGTTTCCATCCATTGTTTCTGGTCTTGCCATTTGGTGCTTTGAAAAATAGTTTGACACTCTCAACTTTATAGGTACCCTTCAAATATTAGAACACTGCTATTATATCTCCCATAGTCCTTCTTTTCATACTTAATTCCTTTAACTGTTCTTTGTATGTTTTAGTCTCTGCCCCACTAATCTTGTAACTCTTCTCTGCACTCTTTGCAGAGTCACAACACACACACACACACACACACACACACATATGTAATGTGTAGAACAACTAGTTCTAATTTTGGTACCACTTTACAAAGAAGGAAAGAACTTGTAAAGTTGTTAATAACTTTAAGGCCCACATTAAAGGACATACTGTATATTCTTTAGTTCTTTATTCTTATCAGCTGATCTCTGTTATTCAGTTCTGGTTTTATCAATATAATATAGCTTTTGGGAAGAAACATACAAATTAGTAACCCAGCACTGGAAGCCAAAATGGAGAAGATTTCCACAGCCAATATGGATTTTCCCTTTGCACTCAAGTATGTGGGAACAAAGGTTATCCAAACAGAGCAAAACACCAGCATACTGAAGGTGATAAACTTGGCTTCGTTAAATGTATCTGGCAAATTTCTGGCAAAGAAAGCTACAGTGAAGCTCAGGAGTGCCAAGAAACTCATAAAGCTGAGGACACAGTAAAACATGATCATTGAGCCTTCATTACATTCTAGTAGAATTTCTTCAGCTAAAGAATGCATATCAAAATCTGGGAATGGGGGAGTGATTATCAACCACATGGTACAAATTATGAGTTGGAAAAAGGAGCATAAAAAAACAATGGACGTAGCCAAGGGTTTTTTCATATACTTCCTCATTTGAGAATTAGGCTTAGTGGCCTTAAAAGCTAGAACTACAATGATGGTTTTGGCCAAGACACAAGATACAGCAAATGTAAAGATGATGCCAAAGGCACTTTGTCGAAAAAGACATGTCAACTTTCTGGGCTGGCCAATGAATAATAAAGCACAAAGGAAGGAAAGCATGATGGAAATAAGGAGAGCGTAAGTGAGATTCCTATTATTGGCTTTGACAATGGGAGTGCCTTGATGTTTAATGAATATCACAAGCATCAATGTTGTAATTAAAAAAAGACAGAGTGCGAGAATGGTCAAACCAAACCCTAAAGGTTCTCGGTAAGAGAGATAAGTGATTTTTTTCAGAAGACATCCATCTTTAGCATCGTTTGGAAATTGTCCTTCTGGGCAGTGAACACAGTCATCCATGTCTGGAAGAGAAAATATATATGAATTACGTAATTCATTTCAAACATCATGTCAACTGTGAAGCTGGCCAGACTGAGGCCATCTTGTTGTGACAATGGTGTTAAGCAATAGGGAGAGGAAAAAAGAGATGGCTGGGGTTTGTAGCCAAAACAAAATAGTTTCCCCTGAGAAGGAGGAAGGACATTCCCATGAGTGGCTGAAAAGAAAAGCAGTGATGTTTCCAAGCAACTGGACAGTGCTTTCATTGTGCCATGTGACTGTATGGGAAAGGGGGGGGGGGACATTACTTAGTTGAAAACCACTGGAGACCTTAGAGCCTATTTTCACCAGTCTGAACCAATATCATATGTCCAATAGACCTGTTCTTTGAGGAACATGCTTGCCTATTTGCTACGGTGTATTACTTGGAGCCCTGACACATCATTTTGTAATGACACAACTATGAAGAGCATTAATTGGATTAAAATTTTAAAGGAACACATAGAATCTTCTCAGTCAACTTTACTACAAACATTACCTAATAATCCAGATCTTACACTATCCATGACAAATGGTGAATAATTTTTTTAGGAATGTTATGCCTTCCTTCTGCAGTACAGGCTGGGATTATATAGACTCTGTATGTGAGTGAAAGTCCCTTTCACTTACTGAATAAAGGAGGAAGCATAATGTGCATACTGGGTGGGCCAAATGGCTTGGTTTTGGGTGGAAAATTGGTCTTGCAGAATTAGGCCTTCAGAAAGAGATAAATATTCCAAACATAATGTTTAAGGATTAAATACTTAGTGTTTTGTTCTCCTTCTCTTTCTGCTCTTGCTCTTTCACAAACCTGAAATAATCTTAAACTCATACTACAAAACAGAAACTGAGCTGTTAAATATGATGCTAAAGAATTACATACATCATTGTAAATGCAAAGGAAGAGTGGTGTGGTGGTCTAGAGGTGGAGCTCTCACCTCACAATCAGGAGGCTGTGAGTTTGATCCTAGGTGGAGGCAAATATTTCTCTCTCTGGGCACAATGAGACTATATCTGCTGAAAAAAACCTCTACATTGGCGACAGTAAGGGCATCCGGCCAGTAAACACTCAGCTCCATTCAGCTGCCCAGACTCCACCCCATAAGGGATTATGGGATCATTCAAAGGAGATGATTGTCAATGCAAAGGAACTGCCTATGTCAAATATCAAAACATCGGAAAATTGTAGATTTGTTTTTTCCTCACCCTTCCGGGTTGAAATCTTTCCTTCTGGACATGGAAGACAGTCATAACAGCAAAAGGCCTTTCCCTCCTTCTTCCTCTTATAGAATCCTTGATGGCAGTTATCGTTACAAACTGAAATAGGTGGAGTCTTAATGTAAAAGAAAGAATATCAGGTTATCATATCAATTAATATGTATATATATATATATACATATATACAATAAATAAATATGGATATATACTCCAAGATGGCGCCGCCGAAAGCTGCCTCGGTGAAATGCTCTCTAACTACTCTCTGCAACTCAATAAGGATCTCATACTCACGAGACCATCTGCTAAAAATCAAGCAACGTTTCTTTAAGGAGCAGCTTTCAGTGATTTCACCCCTCCCTGTCTTTACAAACGTGGAGGAGATTCTACCTCAGGAGGAAGCAATTTCCCCGGAGCTATGGATTACAAAAACCA
>JANHFM010357590.1:0-14503 GCA_032468115.1 Grayia smithii
TGCCCAATCATTTGTACCTATATCCAATGATTTAATTTCTTCTGCACTGTCCATTGTCGCCCAAAACTTATCAATCCTTGACCATGATTTGTGCCTGGGGGAGTAGAAGGTAAAGTCTTTCTCTGACGAATGGAGAGTTCACCAAATATCTTTTAAGCCAAATTGATCAATTAGGTTATCCCAGGTTTGGGGGAGTTTTTTTAATATCTTTTTTCGAGATCTGATTTACCGATTCCTGATTGATAATCTTTTTTTTTGTCTGTAATCGCATTAAATTCTCCAATTATATATATATATGTTCATAATTTAAATGGTCAAGTTTTTCATGCAATTTCTTATAAAATAACAATTGGTTTGTATTAGGGACGTAGATGTTAGCTAAAAGGGCAGTACTTTTTCCAATTCAAATTTCTAATAATAGAATTCTGCCTTCCTCATCTGTATATAACTGTTTTGTGATTAAATTAGATCTGTCATAGACCACCACTCCTCTTTTTTTCTGGTCAGCCAGAGAAACATATACTTTTCCTAATTTGGGATAATTCAATAAAGCCTGATTTTTTTTTTAATGTGGACCTCCTGTAAACAAATCAAATCAAAATTCTCTTTTTAATTTCAACCAATTTTTTTTCCTTTTTGCCGGAGTGTTCAAACCATTAATGTTCACAGATAACAGGCGGATTCCCTCACTTATAGCTTTATCTATTAATAACTTTTTGCTTTCTTGCCCTGGTTTCAATTTGTTGTCTTTGTTCTGTTCCTTTAGGTTGTTTTACTTTTTCTGTCTGTTTTGGTTCTTGTCCATTGGATTTTTGCTCATCTTCGCTTTTATTGTTTGATTCTTCCTCACTCTCGGTATCTTATACAAATAGATAAGATTCTAGAAGTTTGTACAAAAACTTTTTTTAAATGACAAAAGAAACGTTGGACTTACCTGAACGTTCGTTCTATGTGCACTGCATGATAGTCCAAACAATGGGTGTTAACTCCTATCCGATTGCCAGAGACTGAGTAAATTTGCATAAACACTCCTCCTTCTTCCTGCAGTGCTCCAGTTTATTACAAGGTCCTGGATCTGGAGAAGACATAAACCTGCAAGAGAATATAGTCTTCCAGGACCCTGGACCCTTCCATAGATAGGGTAGGGTTGGACTCTCACGCAGCACACATAGAACACACGTTCAGGTAATTCCAACGTTTCTTCTCCTGTGCGCTGCTTAGAGAGTCCAAGCAATGATATATACCCAAGCTAACTATCCTAGGGTGGAGAGTAGTGATGTTCAGGGTCCCCTCAACAGGAAGGATTTGCTGCAAAACTCTGCGGCCAAATGCCGCCTCTGCCGATGCAAATTATAAGATTGTCAATCTTATAATTGCGGATGAAGGGAGAAGAAATCCAGGTGGCGGCCCTACAGATGTCAATGATGGAGGCCTGGGTGGCCCAAGCTGCTGAGGTAGCTGCACTTCTTGTTGAGTGAGCTGTAATACGATCGGACCTTGACCTCAACTGGAGGTCATACAGGCCTTGAGCCAGCACCCAATTGTGGGCAGTCACTTTGAGACCCAAGGACCTGGGCTGGAACGAAATGAATAATGCTTCAGTCCGTCTGAACAGTGCTGTGCGATCGATGTATCTACCTAGGGCTCTGCAGACATCCAACGAGTGTCACCTTAGTTCACTGGAGTTCCTGGGATTGGGACAAAAGTCTGGTAATATGACTTCCTGGGCTCTATGGAACCAGGTGTTAACTTTTGGAAGAAACATCGGATCCAGACACAGGATGACACGATCAGAATGAAAAAGACAGAAGTCTCATTAAGTGGAAAGGGCTGCCATCTCCAAAATTCTCCTAGCTGAAGTTATTGCAATAAGGAAGGCGACCTTGAAAGTCAGCAACTTGAGGCTAATGGAGTTTAGAGGCTCAAACGGAGGTGAAGTGAGAGCTTGTAAGACCAGGCTCAAGTCCCAGGAGGGATACCTGTGAACCGGGGGAGGATGCAAGTTGGAAGCCCCCTTTAGGAAGCTGCGAATCCGAGGATGTTGAGAAAGGGGCGCGGCCCCCTTGCAGGATAGGACATTTGCCAAGGTCACAATATGTCTGCAAAGAGTGTTTGTTGCAAGCCCCTTGTCTAGACCCTCCTGAAGGAAGTCCAACACTAGAGGGACGGATGCTGAGGTTGGCGAAACTCCCCACGTAGAACACCAGTGTCGAAAGGATAACCACGTGGCATCATAAATGCGGGTAGTAGACGGACCTCTGGAGGCCAAGATGGTAGCGATGGCCCTATCTGAAATATGGTCTCACGCTGGGATCTCCCTTTCAAGTGCCAGACAGCCAATTGCAGCCATTGGGGCTCTGGTTAGAGAATGGCCCCCTGGCAAAGGAGATCCTGTTGGGAGGAATCCTCCAGGGATGAGTGATGGATAGATTCATGAAGTCCGCAAACCAGGCCTCATTCGGCCAGTATGGGGCCACCAGGAGAACCTCTGTAAGTTCCTCCAGGATTTTCTGAACGACCCTGGGAATCAGAGGGATTGGAGGGAAGGCTTATAGCAGACCCGGAGGCCACTGGCAACAGAGTGCGTTTGTCCCTTTGGTCCCTGTCGTCGGGAATCTGGTGTAAAACTGGCAAAGCTGAGCGTTTTTTGGAGTGGCGAAGAGGTCTATTGGGGCAGGCCAAATCTGCTTGTGAGTTGAAGAAACAGGTCCGGATGCAGTTGCCATTCCGAGGGATTGATGGTCTCCCTGCTCAGCCAATCCACCTGCATGTTGAAGACCCCCGAAATGTGCTCTGCCCAGAGAGAGCGCAGATGCTTCTCCGCCCACAGGCCGAGTCCTGTTGCTTCTCGCATGAAGAGCCAGGATTGCGTGCCCCCCTGATGGTTGACATGCATCTTGGTCGTCACATTGTCCTTCAGGAGGAGCACGTGTTGGCCCTCCAGTTCGGTCTGGAAATGTCGTAGCACCAGATGAGCCACACTCAATTCCAGCCAGTTGATATCCTTTAGGAGGTCCCTTGGGGACCAACAGCCCTGTGCTATCTGTTCTTGCAGATGAGCTCCCCAACCATGAAGGCTGGCGTCCGTGGTGATGACTAGACGGTTGTGTTCCTTGAAATAACAACTAGGGCTGCCGACCTCCACCACACCAGTGATCTGAGGACATCCGGGGGGACGGTGATCCATATATTGGTGTTGCTGAAGCCGGCTCGCTGACTGGGCAGGAGGAGCCATTGAAGCAGCCGTGAATGAAGACTCGGAAGGGAGAAGGGAGGGAGCAATTGGCTCTTGTCCCGTTGACGGAGAACCCGTGCTCCTGGAGGAACTGTATGGTAATCTGGAGATCTGAATGTGCCTGACGCAGCGAAGACGATTGAATTAGAATATTGTCTAGATAGCATTGGATTCTGATGGGAATCGTACGTAAATGTGCTACCACCTCTAGTAATTTTGTGAATGCCCAAGGGGCAGAGGAAAGACCGAAGGGCAGGGCCCTGTATTGAAAGTGAGTCCCCGAGTAGCAAAAGCGGAGGAATCTCCTGTGGGATGGCCTGATAGGGATGTGGAGGTAAGCCTCCCTCGAATCTATTGATGACAGGAGATCTCCTTACCTGATTCTGCCCAGAATGCTGTGCAGAGAATGCATCTTGAAGCACTGTATTTGATGTGGATATTGAGTTTCTTTAGATTGAGTATGGCCCTGTGGCCTCCCGATTTCTTTTGCACCAAGAATAGAATTGAATAGAAGCAATGCAATGGTGGAACTGGTTCTATTGCACAAATGGCAAGTAGATGGTGGATTTTAGCCTCCATCACAGTTCTCTTGGTGTGATCCTTGGTCACTGAACACTGAATGAAGTGTCTTGGAGGATTTGAATTGAACTCTAGAGAGAGACCTAGAGTTACGGTTTGTAAGGCCCAGGCGTCGGTGGTTGTGCTCCACCAATGATTGGTGAAGGTGGCGAGCCGACCTCCGATAGGGCATGAATCCAAATAGTCACTTTGACTGGCGGCAAGGTTGAAAACTGGTACCCCTAAAGGGTGCCTGCCACGATCCCGAAATATTTGCCTCTCCTGCAGTCGGTCTGAAGACTGCTGAAAGGACCTATGGTAAGCTGGGCCTTGGAACCCAGTGTCCTGCAAATGAAAGGGCGGCCTTCGGTAAAGAAAGGTTGACCTGCATTCAGCTCTTCTGTATGCTGAAGGGAGTACCTTCCTCTTGTCCCTTTCTTCTACTAAAATGGGTTCTCACGCCTCTCCAAAGAGGGAACCGCCCTTGAAGGGAGAAGCAGCCAACTGCCATTTGGTTTTCATGTCAGCTTGCCAATGGCGCAGCCATAAAAGGCATCATGAGTTGACATTAGACGCTAGAGCCCTTGAGGCAAACTCAGCTGAATTTAGGGTTGTGTCTGCGGAGAACTCAGCTGCTGCAATTTGTTTATGTCTTGATGCAAACAGGTATCATCGGGAGAGACCCGTGCCTGCATTTGCCTTAGCCAAATCAAAGACGTTCTATTGAAAAAAGATGCTGCCGTTGCAGAACAGATGGCCCAGGAGACAGCATGATGGGTCCTGTGAGCTGATAACTCCGTCCTCCTGTCCTCTGCTTTGAGGCCCTCAGCCGAATCAGAAGGAAGAAGTGTGGACATGGCCAGACTGGGCAAGGCTAGGAGGTCCTTGAGCTCCTGTTCCACTGTATACAATCTTTTGTCCATACCGCTGGGGGCAGCCACGGATCCAGGTTGCGCCCACTGTTTCTGAATAATGTCTGCAGAGTTTGGGCACTGGAATGGCCTCCTGCTCTGTGACAAGTTCAGTAAATAGGAATTTGCTGAGATCTTGAGGGTCCGAAGATCCCTCATATTGTCTCATAAAGGTCCCCATATTAGCTGTGCTTTTCGCCTTGTGCAGTAAGGCTTTCAAAAGGTCATGTCTGAACAGGCCTTTGACTGAGGGTCTGTTGGGGATGACTCCCTCATCTTCAGAGATATTATATTCATCAAAATCCTCCTCTCCCATGTGTTTCACTAAGATGGGAAGAAGTGGGCTGATTGCCCTCCAAATAATTGCAGTCCAGATATTCCCTGGACTGATGAATTCTCTGATCAAAATGACCTGCAGAGGATGTAGCCCCAATTCCTCTTTGAGAGAGGGCAGCCTCAATTCCATGCAAAATGGTATGTGCTATCAAGTCACACATTGCTTGTGAGGTATGGGCCTGATTCTCCTCCTCCGGGTGGAGCTCCGCCACAGTGGGAGTGAATGTAGCGGAAGTTCGGGCTTGTCTGTGACTAAAAGACGGACCGGGATCGTGGACAGCCTCCTCTGGAGAAGGAGATGTGCCCACTTCCTGAATCTCCTGTTCCGTGATAGACCTATCGGGGGACCAGCCTGCTGGATCAGAATGATGGACCTGTGCTACAGTCACAATATGAGAGTGAGCAGGAGTAGCAGTAGCAGCTGGCCGGGCCTCAAGCTTTTTCTGTGCCCTGGCAAACTGTTTCTCTAGGGCACGTTGCATCCCTCACAGCGGCCGATGATAAGACGACAGGTTCATATGATTTGGGCCTGGTGGTATGTCCCTTAGCTCTGGATTTCCCTTTTTTTGAAGGTTGAGCCTCAACTAGTCTACTGGACCAAGTACTGGACGAAGAGGCCTGGGAAGGAGAGCGGCTGCGATCCGCCATGTTGGCAGCAACTGACCGGGAATGGGAATTACTGTCAAGTTGAGGCCTTGCTACGCGCCAAGCCGACACCACGGATTGTCAGCGCTATCACTGCGGGAGGGCAAATAAAAGGGCGCAAGGCCGGCACCACAATCTCTGAAGCACCTGAAACAACCGCAGGAAACATGGGAAGAACCCAGACCACTGACACTATGGAGCACTGTTCTATTCCCCAAGTGCACGAAGCCAACACCACGGCTCCTTAGCACCCCAGATCACTCACAGTCTGAAGATCACCTTCCTTGATCTGTGTTCGCACATGGTATGCCAGGCAGCGGAAGGAAAATGGCACCGAGTGATCCCTTCGTGTGCAAACTGAGGTTACACATGGCTCTGATTCACTTAATGGATGCTCCACATGGGGCCCAGCCAACTGGAGCGAATGAGGCCTTTTCGGCATCCGGAATGATCGGTAGGGAGCCCCCTGCCGACCCAACAATCCTTTGTGGCTCCGCGCTGCTGACCGAAAGCTCCACATGGCGCACTGGCCAACTGGAGCGAATGAGACCTTTTCGGTGTCTGGAACGATTGGCAGGGATCCCCCTGCTGACCCAACGATCCTACACAGCTCCGCTCTGCCAACCAAAGGCTCCATGTGGTGCACTGGCCAGCTGGAGCAGAAAGAGCTGCCGCCGTTTGAAACGGCCGTTGCTGAAGCGCCCTGCTGGAGGAAAACCCCCAATTTGGCTCCCAAGCAGAGGCTAACAACTTTGGGTGATAAGGAAAACAAAACGAGCAAAAAAGGAAAACTTCCTGTGAAGCTATTAGAAGAGTCTAAGCAATAGAGTGAAAATAAAAAAGTCTCTCTAGGCCAGACTGAGTAAATAAACTGGAGCACTGCAGGAAGAAGGAGGAGTGTTTATGCAAATTTACTCAGTCTCTGGCCAATTGGATAGGAGTTAACACCCATTGCTTGGAGATTCTAAGCAGCGCACAGGAGAAGAAATAGGTTTTCAAGATGTATGGAGAGAAATAAATCCTAAAAGGAACCAATACTCATTTTATTCAAATAGACATATGTCTTGGTCAAGAATGGATGTCACTGGAGTTACAGTCAAATGTGCAAGAAATAGAAATAGAAGCAAGCACTTGGGCAGATTATAATCTAATTGGAGTTGAGTGAAAAGAACAAGAAAGAAAATGGAGATAGACATTGAATCAATCAATACTAAAAGGCAAGGAATTTATAAGGATGGAAAAAGAAATGGACTTTTTTTCCCCAAAGAGAATAGAAAAGAAGAAACATCATTACAAAATGTATGGGACACTGCTAAGGCATATATTCAGGAACAAGCTACAACATATACAGAGAAAAAAACCAAGAAAAAGAAACAAAGCCAAAAGATGTTAGCAGAAGAACACAAAACACTGGAATTAGATTTACAGAAAGAACCAAACAAGATGATTTTAAAAAATCAAATGGAACTAATAAAACATAAATGCAATAAATAATAAAATAAAATAAATCTACCAGATAAAGAATTGGCACAAAAAAATCAAAAATGCTAAACAGATTTTTTTTGAAAATGCGAATAAACCAGGAAGATGGTTGGCATATAAATTGAAAACAGAGAAAAAATTGATACATAAACTGGTAGACGACAAAGGAACTTTATCCTATTTTTTTTTTTAATCCCATTTATATCCCGCCCTTCTCCGGAGACTCAGGGCGGCTTACAATTAAGCACAAGCCAATGTGCTTAGCAAAATGAGGACAAAAAAAATAATAATTCAAGAGTATTATGAAAACTGTCTGAAAAAATTAAAGAATATTTGGAAAAAGTGGAACTACCTAAAGTATCAGAAACAGTGAAAGCTATGTTAAATGAACAAATATCAATGATGGAATTGTCAGAAGCGATTATGAGACAAAAGAACAATAAAACACAGGGACCAGATGGGCTACCAGCAGAACTTTATAAATGTTTACAAGATACCATATTTTTGGCCCATCAATGTTGGAAGCTTATATTGAAGTATTGATTGATACGAGGGTACCAAATTCATGAATGGAAGCAAATATTAACTCTGATTCTGAAAAAAGACTCAGATTTAATGCAGATAAAAAACTAAAGGCCCATATCTTTACTGAATGCTGACTATAAAATATAGGCTTCAATAATGGCAGAGAGATTATAAAGATTTCTAAATGAATTTATACATCCAGACCAAAATGGTTTCTTGCCTAAGAGACAGATTAAAAACAATATGAGAATGATTTTAAATATTTTGGAATATTATGAAGCACATCCTGGAAAATAAATGGCATTGATCTTCTTAGATGCGCAGAAAGCATTTGACAACGTGAATTGGCAAATTATGCTGTCACAACTAAAATTAATGGACTTTGGTGAGAGATTTATTAACATGATAAAGGCAATATACAACAAACAAGCGGCAAAGGTGATAGTAAATGGAGATACGACAGAGAATTTTAATATAAATAGCCTGCCTGTTGGTGGTATGGGAAATAGCTTATTTTTCCTCAACACAAAACCGAGGTATTTTGAATGCCAGGATCACCAACAGATATTCTATTTTCAAACGATCTGATGAATTGTAAAAATACTTTCAAGTCTGGATGCATGTGTTTATTGAAAGAGGTTATGTGTTTGAGCATGGCAGGAAGAAGAAAACCCTCCATCCACTCCCCATTGCCATAAAACCACTGAGAAATCTGGCAATTAGGTATAGTACAGGGGTCTGCAACCTTAAACACTCAAAGAGCTATTTGGACCCGTTTCCCTGACTATTTCTTGAGTGGCCACAAAACTAGCATGTGTAGTTGAATTAAATATTCTGTTTTCTTTTGAAACTTTTCTTTTCTTGGATTTATCCATGGCTGGCTTACCAGGGGTTGAAAAGCTCAATAAATCGTGTGCTGGCGGGTGTTGCACATTGGTGGTTGTGATGCATATTTTGAGTGACAGGGAGCCACAGCAGAGGGGTGAAAGAGCCACATGCAGTTCCAGAGCCGCAGGTTGCTGACCCCTGGTATAGTACCACCATTAAGTCAGTATCATCAATTTTCTTTTCATTCTTCTTATAGTAAGTAAGGCAGTAGGTATCCTGGATGAGAGTCTGGAATCAACTAACAAACTCAATTAAGACAGGAATATAGCTAAACTTGTGCTCATCTGTTTCTGGAAAAACTTAAAACTTTTTTTTAAAAAATCCTACTCTTAATTTTGGGCAAGCAAGTAACCTTTGCAGACCAGAATACTTTCCACCAAATTCTGGTTATTTATTTTCACTTTCAGAATGTGAGAAACTGTTCCTGGAAAATGTCCTGACACAAAGTCCAAAACATTGTAGTAGCCCTGAAAGGGGCATTATCCGTGAGTATATTTAATATTTATTTAAATCATATGCATACAGTGAAATCTGAAAATATTAAAAACTATTATTCCAGAATTGAAGTCACTTTCAATTTCCAGAATTTATTTACAATACATATATTAAATCAAAAATCCTGAGTAACCAGAGACAATGTTATTAAAAAGGACGTTAGTCTTACCTGATACATCTCTTCTCAGTGCGCTGCAGGAGAATCCAAGTGTGGGTTGACTTCTATCTATTGTTAATTTCTTTGGCCACGCCTCCTGTTTGGCTGAGCTCCAGTTTTTTGACAAAGGCGTGGCTGTTGAGTAGATGTGGTATGTTGAAGATGGAGGCCACCTTGGAAACCCCACCCCCCCGGACCAGAACAGTCATAAGGGTTTGGATTCTCCCACAGCACACTGAGAAGAGACGTGTCAGGTACGACCAATATCCTTTCTCCAGTGCGCTGCTTGGAGAATCCAAGCATGGGACATACCCAGGTTTAGAGTTCTAGGGGCGGGAATCAGACTGGTCCCGAGTTCCCGAGGTGGAATGACCTTGCTAAAGTACTCTCCGTTCGAAAGACGCCTCAGCCAAGGCATAAATGTCCAGTTTATAGTGGCAGATAAAGGGTGATGGAGAAGACCAAGTGGCCACCCTGCAAATATCCAGAATGAGGCTTGCGTTGCCCATGCCGCTGTTGTGGCCGCACTCCTGGTGGAGTGAGCCATTATTTGCCCAGGTAATGGCCTTGCCCTGGTCTCATAGGCCTTTGCAATGCACGCCTTCAACCAACGGCCTACAATGGAGGAAGTCACCTTCCTGCCCATAGATGACGGCTGGAATGAGACAAACAGGGATTCTGTTTTCCTGAAGGAAGCTGTTCTTTTGATGTATCTATGGAAGGCCCTCCTGACATCCAAGCTGTGCCATCTTTCTTCCAGTGGATGATTAGGTCCCAGACAGAAATCAGGCAAAATGATCACCTGGGCCCTATGGAACCAGGAGTTCACCTTGGGCAGAAAGGAGGGGTCCAACCAGAGAACAACCCTGTCCAAATGGAAAATGCAAAGATCCCCTCGCACAGATCGGGTCGCTAATTCAAATATCCTCCCGTGCAAGGTGATGGCTACAAGGAAAGCAACCTTAAGGGTCAGGAACCTGATGGTCTTCAATGGTTCAAATGGCATGGACGTGAGGGTTTTTAGTACCAATGTAAGGTCCCAGGTGGGGTATCTCTGTACCACTGGAGGCTTCAGGCTATAAATCCGAGGCATGTCTGGAAGCCTGAATAGTCTGAATTACCTTCCTGGAGATTTAGCCTTCCTCAGGAGTTTCCTCTCAAATCCCAGACTGTCAACTGGAGCCACTGAGGCTCCAGGTATAGCATGACATCCTGACTGAGAGAAATCCTGTCCTGGGGAATCCTCCAGAGGCGGGACATTGATAGGCTGACTAGATCTGCAAACCAGGGACATCTGGGCTAATGAGGTGCAATGAAAAGGACCTTTGCCCTCTCCTCTTAACACCTTCCTGATCACCCTCGGGATGAGGGAAAGAGGCAGAAAGGTGTAGAGTAGTCCCTGGGGCCATGGGCACCAGAGGGCATTGATCCCTTCCACCCCCAGCATTGGAAATCGGGAAAAGAACCATGGCAACTGGGTGTTTGTCAGATGTGCGAACAGATCCACTGACGGATGGCCGAACCTCTTGACAGTTCTGGGAAAAGGTCCAGATGCAGGCACCACTCAAAATGGTCTATTGTCGTCCTGCTCAGCCAATCCGCCTGCACATTTGTTGATCCCGAAATGTGCTCTGCTCTGATGGAGAGTGTTTTTCTCTGCCCAGAGTTCCAATCTTTCCGCCTCATTCATGAGGGATCTGGAGCGAGTGCCCCACCCCTCGATTTATGTGGGCCTTGGTGGCCACGTTGTCTGTCAAAATCAGGACATGGCATCCTGCTATGTTCTTCTGGAAGGGGTGAAGAGCCAGATAGACTTCCCATAGCTCCAGCCAGTTTATATTGTCCACTAGATCTGCCTGAGCCCACCATATCTGGGCCACCTTAGACTGTAGGTGTGCTCCCCAGCCGAATAGGCTGGCATCTGATGTTATTGTGATGCGTTGGGGTTCCTTGAATATGCACCCCCCTCATGGCTCGTGAAGTCCACCAACGAAGGGAGCGAAGGACCTGCAGTGTAACTCTTACTCTGGTCTTGGAGTTGCTGCTGCCTGTTCTCTGATGTGGCAGCAGGAACCATTGGAGGGTCCTGGCATGCAGGCATGCCCAGGGTACGATTGCAATGCAAGAGATTATTTTCCCTAGAAGCTGTGACAGAAGAGCCAAAGGAACCGACTGTAGGGACCGAATCTGGCCTACCAAGTCCCGTATACTGTCCTGGCAGTCCTGGAACAGGAAGACCTTGCCTACGGTGGAGTCTATCACCACGCCAAGATGAAGACGGCAGGTGGAAGGGACCAAGTGGCTCTTTTCCATATTTACCAAAAACCTGTGTTCCTGAAGAATCCGGATCATGGTGTGCAGATCCCTTGTCACTTGAGACTGGGAAGATGACTGGATGAAAATGTCATATAAGTAGCACAGCACCCTTATGGGGAGTACTCTGATGTTTGCCACCACTGCTACTAACAGCTTTGTGAAGTTCACCTTTGTGAAGGTTCTGGGGGACGATGACAGGCCGAATAGCATAGCCCGGTACTGAAAGTGGTGTCTTTGATAGGACACTTTGATGGGAAGGGCAGGAATCTTTGATGGGAAGGGCAGATGGGAACATGAAGGTAAGCCTCCTTGAGGTCCATAGATGTTAATAGGTCGCCTTCCCTGATGCAGCCCAAGATGGATTTGAGGGAGTGCATTTTGAAACGTTTGTACACTGCATGAATGTTGAGTTTCTTGAGATCCAGAATTCCTCTCCAGCCCCCTGAACTCTTCTGTACCAGGAAAAGAATCAAACAGAACCCCAGTCCTTCCTGACCCTTGGGTACCGGTTCAATGGCATGGATGTCCAATACGTGTTGGGCCTTGGCTTCCATACGGGTCTTTTTTACTATGTTTTTGGGAACTGGGCAATATATGAAGTGGTTCGGAGGATTGGAGAGGAAGTCTAGTGTGAGGCCTAGCCTTGTCGTCTTTAGGACCCAAGCATCGGTTGTGGTCCCTTCCCATTGGCTGGCAAAGAGTTGTAGCCAACTGCCAATGGGAGGATTGTTCTGGTAGTCACTTTCCCCAGCGAAAGGGCCTATTGCTGAAACCTCGAAATGGCCACTTGAGCGGAGGTTGTCGCCTGCCTCTATCATGGGAGTTAGCCCTGTCTGAAAATCTGTCATAGTCCTGGTGGTAAGATCACTGAACGTGTGAAGGGTTTGAGCTGGTGTCAGCTGACTGAAATGTCTGCCTTTGAAAATAAGGTGCGGGTCTAGGGTCAACCCGCCTGTGCATGTAGGGCATCATCTTCCTCCTGTCCTTATTTTCTATGAGGATGGGATCCAGTGCCTCTCCAAAGAGATGAGAGCCCTTATAAGGGGCTGAGGCTAATTTCCACTTAGACTGCATATCGGCTTGCCAGTGGCAAAGCCATAGGAGATGGCGTAATGTAACTGTGGAAGCCAGAGCCGAGATGCAAATTTTGCCGCGTCAAGGGTTACATCTGCAGAAAATTCAGTGGCTGCCACCAGCTTGTTTATGTCTTGATACAACCTGGTTTCATCAGGAGGCAGCCTCTCTTGCAACTGGCAAAGCCAGAGAAAGGAGGCCGGGTTGAAGAAAAAGGCAGATGTTGCTGCCCTGATCGCCTGGTGTGTCTTACAGAAAGACATTTCCGCCTTCTTATCCTCTGCCTTTAAACCATCTACAATGTCTGTAGAAAGAATGGCAGAGAAGGTCAAGGTTGCTACTGGAGCATCAACAGTCAGTAGGTGTGGGAGTTCCTTGAGGTCTGGACCTGCACTGTAAAGTTTTTTATCATGCCCACTAGGGCATGATACTATGGAACTAGGTTGGTTCCATTGACGTTGAATTACATCAACAAACAGTTTTGGAGAAGGAATAACATCCTGTTATGTGGTAGGTTCCGAGAACAGGCCTTCATGTGGATCTGGAAGATCCAGGGTATTATCAGTAGGAAGTTCTGCTACTCCCATTTTGGTTGTTATTTTGGCCTTGTGGAGTAGCGATTTGAATAGTGACAACCGGAAAAGACCAGAGAAGGCTGGTCTGTCAGGGATCATGCCTTCATCATCCGAAAATTCCTGGTCCCCTGGTTCCTCATTCCCCACAAGCAAATCTTGTGCGCTATGCAGAGATGCTTGTGGAGAGGGAGGTCCCAGCATGGATGGTATGGCTGGAATCTGAGTATGTAGGCTGGGTTGCAGAGGCTGAAAATGGCTCCTCTGTTGCAAGCCTGCTGCTATCCCTTGTGAAATAGCTTCAGAAATGAGGCTTTGTATATACTGAGATAGCACAGGACCCTGGCCCTCTCCTACATGTAACCCCGCAGCTGTAGGGGTGAAGGTTGCTTCAGGAGCTGAGCCTCTAGGCCTAGAGGAAGTTACCAAGTCATCAGTTGCTAGGCAAGATAGAACTTTGAACTGTCACTAAGTGAATTGTTATACGTCGATGACTACCTGTACAGAGATTCTTGCTTGCCTTACAAAAAAGTCTAATTATAAAACAACAATAGTCTCATGTAGAATGTCATTTCTCAACTTACACAGAAACTCTTATGTTCATTCAAAAGGCATTTTTAAAATAGCGAATGAACATTACAGATGTTATGCAAGTTCCATGTCACCTCAACAATAAGCAGCACCATCAAGACAGAAGAATAGAAGAACAGAATTTAAATTATGATATAAGCACAATTCCATAACCTAGACACAAACAATAAGTGAACTGATAAAATATTAAAGATTATATATCCAGGTTTCACAAAACAAACTGTTCAAATAATTTAAGTTAACAGCAGTTTGAATATTCTCATTTTACCATTTTAACATAATCCTAGATGAGAAGCTGATATACTTGGTTTTTGTAATTGATCTATTTTTTGGAGTAAAAGATGCACCTTTTTCCTTCCTAAAAGGGGATGAAAAGTTGGGTACGTCTTATACATCAAATGTAGCCTCACCCACCCACTGGCCCCACCCTTTGGCGTCAATTTACCTCCTTAGAGCAAGCAGAAACAGCCCGTTTAGCTTCCACACAGCCAAATTAGCATGTTGATTGTCCCAACCATCAGCTGTTCCAGGCTGCAGCAATTGCCACTGCTTGCTCCATGGGCCTCTGCTGCTTGCAGCAAGGAAATAAATTGCTGGGAGATTTTTTTTTTGTGTGTGCTAATCAAGCTATGCTGAAAACGAAAATGAAAGTAAAGCAGGCTGTTTGCTGCAACAAGGTAAAATTGCTGGGAGGCAGAGGCAGATTTCTTTTTCAGCA
>JANHFM010368663.1:0-14422 GCA_032468115.1 Grayia smithii
TCCATCTTCCGTAACTTTCGTTTCTCCTGTATTCCCACCTCCAGCTCATCATATCTCCCTATATCCCCCTCCCCCCCGTTACTATGGCAGCCGATGCTAGAAAAGCGAAAGTAAAGTCCATGGGGAGGCTGATATCAGGTCAGAACAATGGAGAAAGTGGCTCCTCTGCAGACTTTGAAGCCTTTGTCTGACAGGGAGGTTCCTCTTTCCTGCGCTTTGTAGGGAATCCTGTAAGTTTACACAAAGTCCACTAGGGGGCACCTCCTGCCAAGAGAAGGGAACATCAGGCAATTCCCTCTTGGCCCACTGGAGGGCGAAAGACACAGCTGGCTTTCCAGAGGAGGCTGGGAAGGAAATGACGTGGTAGAGCTTTGCCTCTCTAGGACGCTGCACTTTCTCCCCTTAACCCCTGGGGAGGCTACGGAAGAGTCGGGGGGGGAGATCTAGACGTGCCCCGGGTGAGTTGGAGGATCTTCCCGTGCAAAGGGAGGCGGAGGGGGGGAGAGACCCGCGCCCGGCCTTCCTCCGGCTTCAGCCCCGGGTCTAATGCTCCCCAGCCGCCCTCTCCATGCAGGGGGAAGCGGAGATGCCAGGAAGGCGAGGGCGGATCCGGGGCTCCCATCCCTTATCCGTGTTCGGGGAAGAGCCGAGTGTGGGGAGGAAGAGGGTCGGCCCAGCAGGAAAGGAGAGAAGCCGGGTGAGGAGGAGGCAGGATTCGCACCAGGCTCCCCGAAGCCCCAATCCTCCGCAGCTGGGTCTGTCTCTGGAGGGGGACAGAAACGGGGAGGTCCCTCCAGCTGCCTCCTTCCCGGGACTGCTAGGGGATGGGGGATAGGAGGAAACTTGGGCCCTGGGATGACCCACTTGGGACTGAGGGCAGGTTGGGTGAAGGTTGCTAAGTGGCTAAATTCCACTTTCTAATCATGGTGTTTATCTTTCTTTCCATTTCAGATACAGAAACTCAAAGCCAGATGAAATCTTTGAAAGCCAAAAACTTTTCTTAGGGGGGAAAAAGAGTGGAATAAATGGTCCCGTGAAGGAAAAGGCACCTGGAGACCCACCAGAGTCCTTAGAGCCATTTGGAGTTGCTCTGCAGGACAGAGAAAGGATGGAGACACAACCTTTGGGAAAGGAGGGAAGCGGAAAAAGCCCTTCAGCTGTTCAGCCAGGGAGCTGTGGGGGGATCTGGACAGGGCAGAAGATCCTGGAGGAGGAAATCATCCTCCCTTCAGAAGTTCAGCCCTGGAAGTTCATGCAATACTGGGAGACTGAGGGTCCCCGAGGACTTTGCAGCCGACTCCATGACTTTTGTAGGCGATGGCTGAGACCAGAAAAGCACACCAAAGCTCAGATGCTGGACCTGGTGGTTCTGGAGCAGCTCCTGTTCCTTCTGCCCCCAGAACTGGAGGGCTGGGTGAGGGAGTGTGGAGCAGAAACCACCTCCCAGGCAGTGGCCCTGGCGGAAGGCTTCCTCCTGAGCGAGGCGGAGGTACGGAAGGAGCAGGTCGAGTTCAAGGTGAGATACTTTAGGGAGCTCAAAAGAAAACAGAGAATGTGTTTGAATACTTCATCCCTCCTTCCCAAACTTCTGACATTCATAATATGTGGCAAGTCACCAATTCTTGTAGGACACACTTCCATTGTTTTTCTACTCAACCTCACTGATGGATATTGGGGGCTTTGAGGTTGTGTTCCGAATATATGAATCCAGTTTATGTCTTGTGATGTACATTAATTCTGCTTCGTTTTTCCTTCCTCCCATTTGAAGTGCTGCACTGTGGAGATCAGAGATCTTGAGGGAAAGAAGAAACCATCAAATCCCCCTCAGGAGCTAGTTTTCAGGAGGATCCCTTGGGATGATCAAAGTCAGGACAACTCAGGAGGTAATCGAAGATCCTCTGATTAACCATCTGTTTTACCTTTGCTCACTCTTTTATAGAAAACCTCCTCCTATTTTGCTAATCATGCATTTTGAAATTATTTATTCTGTACAGAGAAAAAAAGAATGAAGTTTTCTGGTTTTTCCGACAGAAATCAAACAGCGGTTCAACCTCCAAATCAAGTAAGAAAGGGAAAATTTCTATTCTCTCTTCAGGAAGTAAAGCTGGTGAACAGAGTGCTCTCTCCTTTTATTCCCCCCCCCTTTTTTTTTTGGCCTGGATTATTTTTGTGTTCTTCCACAACATGGACAGCAGAATAGCAGGTTCAAGGTGCTGTCAGCCAGCACAGCTTCCTCTGGTTATCTTGTTCGTACAAGAACCAATATTTTAAAATCCTTCAAGAATTAGGAATAAACAAATCACTGTGGCAAGAACTGCTAGAGACCCATTCTTTTTGTAATTCTTTGACTTGGAATTGTGCAAGGCTAATGAAAAATAAAAGTCTTTTTTATAACTAGTAGTTCAAAAAATACGCAAATCATATTAAAAAACAAAGCAGAATTTTAAAATCCAAAGAGAATGGCCACATAGAATGTGTAATTACACTACTTTGGGATACAAAATAATTTCCAATCTTCTGATTTGTTCCTAGATTAGGAACTGGCTCAGACTACTAGATCAATAAGTGATAAACAGTGTGATAGATCAGATGATTCAGAAGTGGGATTGCTTTACTGTAAGGCAGTAAATCAATCTTCAGAATCAATCAACTTGATTAAACTTGCCCGAAATATTTCTTCAGTCAAACATATTTTCAGAATTGTCCATTTTCTCATTTAAAGTTAGGAGTTGTGTGAAGCACAGCCATTTAACTTAGTGCTTTGCTTTGAGAATTTGAACAGAGGTGGTAGCGATCTTGGAGGTCTTCTAGGAAGCCCTATAACATTTCAGATAAATGACTGTCCAATTTCGTCTTAAAAACCTTCAGTGTTGGAGCATCCACAACTTCTGGAGGCAAGTCATTTCACTGATTAATTGTTCTCACTGTCAGGAAATTTCTCTTTAGTTGTAGGTTAGATCTCGTCTTGATTCATTTCCACCCATTGCTTCTTGTCCTGCCTTCAGGTGCTTTGGAGAATAAGTTGGGCTCTTCTTCTTCTTTGTGGCAGCCCCTTAGATCTTGCAACACTGCTATCATGTCACCCCTAGTTCTTCTTTTCATTAAACTAGACGTACCCTATTCCAGCAACTGTTCTTTATATGTTTTACCCTCCAGGACCCTAATCATTTTGGTTGCTCTTCTCTGTGTCCTTTCTAGAGCAGTGATGGTGAACCTTTTCAGCACTGACTGCTGAAAAGGGAGCGCGCGTGCATGTGTATTCGTCAAGGCCGCCACCAGGAAGAGGAGCTGCCCAGGGAGCATGCGTGCGCTGGATAAGGTACCTTTGGTTTCCGGCATGCGCATGCGCACTGACCAGCAAGTCTTCTAGTTACTGCTGCGCATGTGCACGTGCCGATCAGCTGGCAGCCTGAATGTTCCAAGCACGCATGCTCACGTGAATATGTGCCCGGCCAGATGCTTCCAGCCCCAGAGGAGGAATCCACAGTTCTGCATTGGGGGGGAGGAACATATGAGATGGGAGGGACAAGGGACAGTACTAAGTGTTTATCTCGGACTTTTGAGCTGGGATGCCAGAACAAGAGGCAGCACCAATGAGAATTCTCCCTGCTTGAGCGTCATCGGTCTCTGGGCCTTTGGGGCCTTTGGGATTTCAGCCTGAAAGAGGAGAGACAGTTCTGTGGAGAGAGAGAGGAGAGGAGAGGAGAGGAGAAAGTGGGAGGAAGGATCTTTGCCTGAATAACCAACTTGGGCTTCTTCTGTGCGCAGAATTCTCTCCTCCAGTGGGTGAAATCAAGGGAGACTCTGCCCGGAGACTGATGACACTGCAGAAGGGAGAATTCCCATTGGCCCTTCTTTCTGGACACTCCCAGTTCTGAAGTTTGAGGAAGCCCCATTCCTGACTCATAGACCAACTCTTCCGGTTTTCCAGCACTGCCACATGCACAAAGGTGAGCACATGCACATGTGCACCAGAAACCCGGAAGAGGAACGGGTGATGCTGCTCATGCCAGGTGACATGGCTCCACATGCCACTTCGGGCACACATGCCATAGGTTCTCCATCATGGTTCTAGAGCACTGATGGCAAACCTTTTCGGCACCAACTGCCTAAACTGGAACATGTGTCCATGTGTCTGCGCCAGAGCACTGAAAACCTGAAGACCAGCAGGCTGGTGCACGCAAGCCAGTTTTTGGGCATTTTTGCCTTTTGGGGCTGATTTTTGGCCGGTTTTTTTGGCTGTTTTCAGACCATTTTCTGGCACCCGGCACCCATGAAGACCAGCTGGCTAGCATGTGTGCCGGAAACCAGAAGAGCAGCTGGTGACAGCGTGTGTGCCTACAGAGAGGGCTCTACATGCCACAGGTTCTCCATCACGATTCTAGAGTCTTTTTTACACCTGGCAATCAAAACTGGATGCAATATTCCACATGTGATTTTGCCAAAGCATTATAAAGTGCTACTAACACTTCATGTGATCTTGATTATATCCTTCTCTTAATGCAGCCTATGATTCTGTTGGTTTTTTTTGGCAACTATAGCATACTACTGACTCATGTTGAAGTGATTGTCCACTGGGATTCCACGATCCCCATTGAGCTTTGTATCATTGAGTCAGGTATCACCAATGCCTGTGCATTTAGCTTTTCTTTCCTAAATAAAGAACCTTACATTTCTCACCGTTGATCCTCATTTTGTTAGATGGGGCGCAATCTCTCAATCCAAGATCCCTGTTGCACTTAACTATTGTTGAGCCAGGTATCACCTATTCCCATGATGGTACGCAGAGCCCTCTCTGTGGGCATGCCAGTCATCACTCCAACCCAGATTTTCTACACAGGCACACGCACCTCCTGCCAGCCAGCTGGTTTTCGGGTCTCTACCATGCCTGTATGTGGGGCGGGCACATGCGGTGGACGCATACAGGTGCACAAACCCCCAAAGTGCAATGTGCCATGTTTGGGGCTTGGAAGGCTTCCTGCAGCAATCTGGAAGCCAAAATGGGGTACGAGGGGACCGTGTGTGCCCCCCGCGCCTTGTTTTGAGCCTGGAAGGCCTCCTGCACCAACCTGGAAGTGAAAACGGGGCACGAGGATGCCACGCAAGGCAGGCTGGCAGGGAACCCAGCAGCAATGGCTCAGCCCTGGCTTGCCTTCCCCTCTGCCACCAGCAGCCACAGGAGGAAGGGGAAAATAGGTAGATTTTTTTTTTCTTACCAGGTTCTGGGGGCAAGGCTTGGGGGGGCATGTGACCAAGTGGGCATGAGTGATGTCAAGTTGCCCATGGCCACTCAGTCACATGACCCCCACCAGGCCACGCCCACCAAGCCACACCCACAGAACCGGTAGTGGAAAAATTTGAATCCCACCACTGCTGGAAAGCCACCTGCACCAAAAATGAGGGGGGAGCGGGGTGCATTCATGGGCATGCACGAGGGGGTGGGGTGCATGAGTGAGGCGGGGGCATGTGAGGGGGGCAAGGGGCATCCACGGGTGGGGTGCATGCACAGGGGCAGGGCACTTGCATTGCATTTGGTGGTTGCGCATACACTTTGGGCACTCAGCACCCAAAAGGTTAGCCATCACTGACCTATTCTGTGTCCAAGAATTTGGTTTTCCTTTCCTAAATGTTGAACCTAACATTTCTCAACATTGTTTTTCATTTTGTTATATGGGACCCAATCTGTGGATCCTTCTATATTTTGAACTGGAATGTTGGTACTGCTGCCATTGGTCTTGTCTAAATCATTGATGAAGATGAACAGATCTTGTGAATCCTCCTGTTCTGTTCTTTTTTTCTGTGTTCAGGAGACTCTTGTGTCTTTTGAGGAGGTGGCTGTGTATTTCTCTACGGAGGAATGGTCTCAGCTGGATCCTGACCAGAAAGCGCTACATTCGGAAGTCATGCTTGAAAACCGTAGGAATGTGGTCTCTCTGGGTAAGAATTTTCTAGTCCTCAATTAGAGAGGGAGAAGGAAAGGATCTGGCCTTCTCTTACTCCAAGGAAGGAAAGACGTCAATGTCTCTTTGCTTACATGCTTTCTGTGCCATTTCTTATCTGTATTTTTCCATTTCTATTTGAACTGATCTGTGGAGGCTGAAAAGAATGAGATGTGCCCTTATGTGTCCTCTAGAGGTCATGTGAGAGGAATCTGTTGTCATCTGTCCTCTGAAACCTCCCAAAATTGTGTGAGAACAGAACTTTCACTCTGAGGAAGAGCATTCTCCCAATCCAAGAACGAAGGCCTAATGAAATGAAATGTGCATCCTAGGGTATAGGTTATGGCCAAGTTATCACAGTTCACTTAGCAACCATTCGAAGTTATGATTCACCCCCACTACTTTAGACAAATTACGAATGTTGCAGCACTTTGGCCGTCCACACTTTACTAATGACAGCAGAGGCTCTGCAACATTCGCCCTACCTATTCCCCACCCCCCCTGCCAAGACTTACCCTACAACAATGTAGAGAGCCATCAGTTCCTTTGCTTTGGTGCATTTGCAGAAAACATAGGGCTAAAGTAGTGAGAGATCACGTGAGATCAGTAGCGTGAAATCTCGCATTATAGTACATTTGGCCTTTGTTTTCTGCTAACTGAGCCCTGCACAAGATCCAGGGCAAAAGCTTTGCAAACAGAGGGAAGTCTTCTTCATTTTCAAAGACACTTGCCTGGATCACCACCAGATGGATTCATAACTGACTAAACAACGTGTAGTCCTGAATGGAACTGCATCTACATGGAGGGAAGTATGCAGTGGAGTAGCCCAAGGCTCTATTTTAGGCCCAGAAGTATTAATACCACATTATAATGCCTTGGTAAGGCTACACTTAGAATACTGCATCCAGTTTTGATCGCCACAATGTAAAAAAGATATTCAGACTCTAGAAAGAGTGCAGAGAAAACCAACGAAGATGATTAGGGGACTGGAGGTTAAAACTTATAAAAAACGGTTGCTGGAAGTGGGTATGTCTAGTCTGATGAAAAGAAGAACTAGGGGTGACATGAGAGCAGTGTTCCAATATCTCAGGGACTGCCACAAAGAAGAGGGAGTCAAACTATTCTCCAAAGCACCTGAGGGTAGGACAAGACTTCCAGAGAAAGGAATGTAGTTATGGCTAATTCTCCACCGGCTCCTTGTAACACACCCTCCCGTTTTCCCAGGCATTAAATGTAGCAGTCCTGAAGCTCCAAAGAAAAAGATGGCTTCCAGGGCTGACAGATATTTTCTAGATATTTTCAAAGCTTTCATGAGTTATGAATATAGAAATCATCATGTCTACATCACACCACTGTAGGCATGCAAAATACAACATAATGGAATTTCAGAAATATTCAGAAGAAAATTTGTTAACTTTCTACACTTTGATCTTTCTCTCTAACCTTGTTATCATTTTCGTTTCTCTTTTCCTTTGAAGGTAATAATGGGCAGGAGAATCAAGATTCCTGTGAACTGTTCCAAGTGATCAGTGCTAAAGATGGAATGGAGAAATTGGGAATTCGAATGGAATTAGAAAGCCATGAGAGAAACCAGTCAAACAATTGGAATCAGGAAAGATCACCTTCTACCGATGCTCCGATGCAAGATTTTCTTGCTCAAGAAGAGAAAATAAGGAAAAAATATATTGGAAAAAGTGTAAACAAACACTATTTAACCCAAAACAAAGGAGAAGATGCTATAAGGCACAATGGAAAAAATTACAATGGGACATTCATTCATTCTCTTGGAAATAACTTCCTTACATCTCAAAAAGTGAGTCACACAAAAAAGGGCCCTTATAAATGTTTGGAACCATATAAATGTATGGAGTGTGGGAAAACCTTTACTCGTAGCAATGGACTTAGAATCCACAAAATGATCCACACAGGAGAGAAACCATATAAATGCATGGAGTGTGGGAAAACCTTTACTCATAGCAATGGACTTAGATACCACAAAATGATACACACAGGGGAAAAGCCATTTAAATGCATGGAGTGTGGAAAGACCTTTGCTCAGCGTGGTCATCTTATTTCCCATAAGATGATCCACACAGGGGAGAAACCATTTAAATGCATGCAGTGTGGTAAAACCTTTACTCGTATATATGAACTTACTATCCACAAAAAGAGGCACACGGGAGAGAAACCATATAAATGCATGCAGTGTGGGAAAACCTTTACTCGTAGCAATGAACTTACTATCCACAAAAAGACCCACACGGGGGAAAAGCCATTTAAATGCATGGAGTGTGGAAAGACCTTTGCTCTCAGCAGTGTACTTAGAAACCACAAAAGGATCCACATTGCAGAGAAACCATATAAATGCATGGAGTGTGGAAAGACATTTGCTCTGAGCAATAGACTTACTATCCACAAAATGACTCACACAGGGGAAAAGCCATATAAATGCATGGAGTGTGGAAAGACCTTTGCTCAACGTTGTCATCTTATTTCCCATAAGATTATCCACACAGGGGAGAAGCCATATAAATGCATGGAGTGTGGAAAGACCTTTGCTCATAGAAGTAAACTTAATTCCCATAAGATTATCCACACAGGGGAAAAGCCCTATAAATGCATAGAGTGTGGAAAGACCTTTGCTCAAAGTAGGAATCTTATTTCTCATAAGATGATCCACACAAGGGAGAAGCCATTTAAATGCATGGAGTGTGGAAAGACCTTTGCTCAACGTCGTTATCTTGCTTCCCATAAAAAGATCCACTCAGAAGACAAACCATTTAAATGCATGGAGTGTGGAAAGACGTTTACTAAGAGCAATGCTCTTACTTCTCATAACAGAATCCACACAGGAGAGAAGCCATATAAATGCATGGAATGTGGAAAGACTTTTGCTCAGAATGGTAATCTTACTTCTCATAAAAGAATCCACACTCGGGAGAAAGTAAATAGGAATAGCAATTCCCCTTTAAACGTATCTACCACTCCACAAAGCTTTATAGGAGTCTTTGAGCAGTTTACAAAGTCTGCATATTGTCCCCAGAAATCTGGCTCCTCATTTTACCGACCTGACAAAAAGTAAAGGGTGAATCAAGCATGAACTGGTCAGATCGAACTCCTGGCTGTGAGCAATTAAGTTGTAGTATTGCATTCTAACCTTTGACCCACCATGTCTATATAGATTTTTATGTGTGTGCATATTGTGCCTTTCTGATCTAAATGAGACAAGGTTGAATCCAACAAAGTGAAATTTAAGGTGGAGAAAGGTAAGGTTTTACATCTGGGCAGGAAAAACTGATTACATGAAACCTGGCTTAAAAACAGTAACTGTGTGAAGGACCTTGGAGTCCAAATGGATGTTCACTTGAATATGAGTCACCTGTGTGCGGCAGCAGCCAAAAAAGGTAAGACAATCCTTGGTTGTATAAACAGAGGCATAAAATCAAAATCAGATGAAGTATTAGTACCTTTTTATAAAGCCTTAATAAGACCACACTTGGAATACTGCGTCCAGTTTTGGACATTGCATTACAAAAAAGATGTGTAGTCTTTGGAAAAAGTATAAAGAAGAGCAGCTGACATGATTAAAGGTCTGAAGAATAAAACATATGAAGAATTGTTGCAGGATTTTGATTTGGCTAGTCTAGAGAAAAGAAGGATTAGAAGTGACATGATAGCAGTATTCCAGGACTTGAGAGACTTCCACAAAGAGGAGGGGGGCAATTTATTTTCCAAAGCACCAGAAGGCAGGACAAGAAACAATGCATATGAACTAATGAAGGAGAGATGCAACCTGGAAATAACAAGAATCTTCCTTATAGCGTGCACAATCAACCAGTGGAACACTTGCCTTCAGACATTGGGGAGGGGGGTGCAGCACTGGACACGTGTCTGAAATGGTATAGGACAGTGTTGGAAAACCTTGTCGGCACCGAGTGCTAAAACCAGAACGCCCACGTGCGTGCTGGAAACCAGAAGAGCACCTGCCTGGTGCTCATGTGCATGCCAGCCAGCTGGTCTTCGGTTTTCCAGCGCCCCCGTGCACACAAAGATCAGCTGGCTGGCACAAGTTCCCTTCAAGCTTGATTCTGATTCTGGATCCTCAATCCTTTCTTTTGCTTTTTTGCTAAGTATGTGTGCGCCGGCAAGCTGATTTTCAGGCCTTCTGGGCCCACCAGAAGTTGGCAAACAGACTGTTTCGGGAGGGCTTCCAGGGGGGTGGGGAAGGCCGTTTTCGCTCTCCCCATGGTCTTAGAAAGGCTCTGGAGTCTGGGGAGGGTGAAAAACAGGCCCACCGTGCCATCGTGTTCCAAAAGTAGTACGGGGGGGGGTCGCATGCACATGCGGGGGGGCGGGGCACATAGAATGATGGGTGTGGGCATGCGTGCATGTGACCACCCTCGTGCGCTCCCCCCACTTTGGACACAGGTTGGCAAAAAAGGTTAGCCATCACTGGCCTATAGTTTACGGTACACCTATGGCAATCTCATTTTTTCCCCTTTTATATTGACCCAAATGCATTCAAGGCAGTTTATATCGTTGTTGTGCTCTAATTCTGTAGAAATATAGTTCTTGTATATAGTGCAACTCCACCTCCTCTTTTACTTATTTGGTCTATTTCTTTTAAATAATTTAAATCCTAGCTGTATGTTCCATTTGCGGGTTTGATCCCACCAAGTTTCTGTAATGGCAACAATATCGTATCTGCCCTAATTTACTTGAATTTCTAATTCATCCCGTTTATTCCTCATACCCTATGCATTGATGGATCGACATTTGAACCCATTTTTTACTGACCCTGTGTTTACTTTCTACATAACCTGTGTTGTGCCTGACTTCCCCTAGTCTCTTACCACCTGTTTGATTAATGTACATGGTATGGCACTCACTATTAAATGCTTGATTTTGCTCAGCAAGGTTGATATCCTTACCCACACAAACATCTAGGTTACATACACTGATTCTTCTGCTGCTTGTGCTGTATCCGTCATCGGACGTTGGCAATCCTACTTTTATCAACAGCCACAGGAAAAAGTGCTGCTGAGATTTGTCCAAACCAGTCCCTTAGATTTTGAAGCCACAATGTTCTTATACTTGCTTGATAACCCTGTGAATTTTAGATTGCTGAGTACAGAAATGTTCTGTATCAATTAATTCTCTGCCCCTCCCCGGTGTTTAAATGTTTATCCAGAAAATCTGTGAATTTAATGCCGTGTAACTCAGTCCCTTCTTTGATGGATGCAAACCGTCCTCCTTTGTCCAATTTTTCTTTGGACCAGCTGCAGACATCCTGACTAATATAACCAAAGCCTTCTCTTTTACACCACTCCTTTAGCCACACATTAAATTCTGCCACACACTGGCCTTTTCTTTTGTTCCTTATATACTGGTAAAACCTCTGAAAAGGTAAGCCTACTAAGTTCATACCCCAAGCTCTGGAAATCATTCTGCACAGAAAGTACATCTGTGGGACTTCCTGGGAACATGATTAACTGAACATCTCCGAAGGATTTATTCCTGAAGTGTTGCTCTTCTGCCTTTTAACTGAAGGGATTGATATCCCATCAGTTTTCATGACCCACCCGGTTAGGGTTGTGTCAAAGAACTTCCACTCAGGACCCTTCAATCCATCTGGAAGCCAGTGAATTGCTTCTGAAACTATCTGCATGCCAAAAGCTGGGAGGGGAGTGGCTGCAATCTGTTCAGGGGGGTTGAAAAAGACATTTTGAAATTCGTTTTTCAAAACAGTAAGTTATGCCCTCCTTTCTTAATCACCTTCAGTGATTATTATTCTGTCATAAGTCAACTTAAAAGAGACTCTAGCAACAGCCTGCTATAACTTTTTGAAGATCTGCACTATTTTAGGGATTTCTTTTGTCTTAAAGAACAAGGAAGAAGGTTGCTAAGGCAATCCAAATAAGGAAGCGTGCTGAGAGAAAATGTTGACCGAGAAAGATTGAAAGCCGTGATTTAGTGTACTATTGTAGCAACTGGTAGCTTGATCTTAGCTGTGGGTGGTTAAAATTTTTTGATCCTGATTCTGACAAAAAGAGAAAGCCAAGATGGTGGAGCAAAGTATTAGAGATATATTTGAAAGGTCTCTAAATAAAATACTTGCAAGTTCTTTAAATAAAATGCCCAATTTATGGGCCAGTTACTCTCTTAATGATAAAAAAAAATCCTCTCAAAGTACTTTTGAGATGCAAACATGGAGAATATTACCAAAATGCCAAGGCAACTTCACAAGAAGCTGAAAATGCAGAGGAGTGTATCGCAGCCTTGGAAGAACCGAATATTAACTTTCATTTTCATCCTCAATATTATGGTTCAAATGTAAACCTTTCAACACAACTGAAAGAAGAGTGGCGAGAAAAAAGACAAATTTGGGAGTTTTTCTTTAAGGACATTAACAAGGTTGAGGATTTCATGATAAAAAGAAAGAGCTACAAATTTCTGATACTTCCAGAGAAGAAAAAGATTTTACTCCATGAAGATAAGCAGGAAGGAATGACTTAAACTTAATGAGTTTAGTGGAATCAGGATGCATTTTTCTCTGCTTGATATGTGCAACTGAAAGAAAGGTTTAGCTCAAAATTCAAAAATGTATTTTTTAAAACATATATATAACGCTTAAGTAACTCTTAAAGTAGTTTACCTGTATTAAGAGAAAGTTAAAGAAAATGATGTGCCAGTTTAAAGAAAAACTCTAGGTTAAAAAGGATGTTTATAAAAGAAATATATATATAACAGTAGTTTGGAGGGAGGGAGCTAAATGCAATATTGAAGTTTAAAGCATGTATGTTAAAAGTCAAAGAATAAGATGTATTAGAAAGTTTTGATTTAAAAAAAAAGGAAAAAGTGCTTTGTTTGTTTGTTTTTAAAAAGTTTACCGGTAGTACTTTGAGGAAAATAAAAATGGTGACAGTGAACAAAGACTACTAGGTGCAAATAGAAATATATACTATTTCCATAGCAAGGAAGATAAAGCAGGAATGATTAAATTGAATATTTAAAAAGAGGAAAATAAGTTTTATTTGGATATCACTTCTGGAATTTGTGCTTGATGAAGAAAAATGTTTTTTTTTATCTTGGTTTTGTTGATTAGAAAGATTTGGTGTTATAGAAATGGCTAGTTACATATTAATATGTAAAAGCAAAAGGTGGCAGTTGGAGTGTGTTTATCTTGTACTGTGATAGGAAGAGTTGGACGTCGATGGCCTCCTTTCTTTTTCTCTTCCCCCTGGTACTTCACACCTTTTTCCGTTCCCTTTCCTTCCCTTAATTTCCTATTTTCTTCTCTTTTTTGGTATTTTATACAATAAAAAATATTAAATTTGATAAGTGAAGAAAGTATATCTGTCGGGGTTCCAAGTCATACACCCATAGCAAACAGAACTCCGAGGCAAGCAGGTTCCTTAAAGAACAAGTTTATTGGATATTGGCAGAGACTGGTGAAAACTGACTCTAAAGGTCCCCAAGGTTTTCACCTAATTAAGTTTTCCCTTTTCCAAAACAGTCAGTCACATGGTCCAAGATGCTGTCTGGTTGCTTGGAAGCTTCATTCCTCTTCTCTTCAGCCACCTATGGGAATGCCCTTGGTTCTCAGGGGAAACTATTTTGCTTTAGCTACAAAACCCCAGCTATTTCTATTCCCCCCTCCCTATACCTCATTACCACTGTGGCAACACTGAAGCCTCCAAGATGGCCTCAGTCAGGCCACCTTCAGAATTGGCATCTTTTTGGGACAGATCATTTGTGCTAAGATGTATAATAGCATTAACATCACAGTTCTTATTGGCATTCTTGACTATCTTAAAAATATGCCTCGTCTCTGCTGGCAGTAGCATCTGGCAGACAACTGACCTCTTTCAAAACCTCCATATCCTTTCCTAAATGATAGCAGTGTTCCAATATTTGAGGGGCTGCCACAGAGAGGAGGGGGTCAAGCTATTTTCAAAGCACCTGAAGGCCAGGCAAAGAATAATAAATGGAAACTGAACAAGGAGAGATTCAACCTGGAAATGAGACATTTTATGACAGAACAATCAACCAATGGAACAGCTTGCCTTCAGAAGTTGTGGGAGCTTCATCACTGGAAGCTGTCAAGAAGGGACTGGACTGCCATCTGTCAGAAGTGGTGTAGGCAGGGTGGACTAGATAATCTACAAGGTCCCTTCCAATTCTGTTAATCTAATCTGATCTGAATCAGGTCAGATTAAAATCACTCCAGTGTACGAACATTGAAAATGATCAGGAAGACCTTTGAAAATCAATGAGGTCAAAATAATGTGAAATTAAGAACCACTTCAAAAAACTGCTTCAGTCCTTCCTGATGAAACATGCATAAATGTGTGTCAATCATGTGTGTCAATCATGGAGTCCCCATGCTTAGGATGGGAGGGGAGCTGCTTACTCCCTCTGATAGGGTGCGCAACTTGGGAGTCCTCCTGGATTCACGGCTGTCCTTAGAAGACCATGTGACA
>JANHFM010372667.1:0-14394 GCA_032468115.1 Grayia smithii
TTCTATTCTATTCTATTCTATTCTATTCTATTCTATTCTATTCTATTCTATTCTATTCTATTCTATTCTATTTGCATGTGTATGTATGGACTGGGACATGGCAGTTTGTCTCTGACCTAAGCATTTTCCAGGAGATAGTCCCACAAGCTTAGTTCCATGAAGTTGCTACTTGTTGACAGTGCCTGTGTGGCCAAGAAATTGCCTTCTATTGTTGCAACTAGGCCAGTTGCAAGTATCTGAGCCAGCCCAACCCATCTATGCCAGATAAATTTGATGGCAGGTTGGCACAGTTTCTAGTTCTTTTGGCCACGGCCAGTTGTTCATGAGTTTGTGAGCAGGGACTTTCAGACTGGGACAAGGTGGAATTCGTGATTAGCCTGTTGACAGGTCCTGCGGCCAGGTTGGCCATTCCATTTCTCACTCAACCTAGCCTGCTGTTTGGTGATTTTGCTGGGTTTTGTTGTTCAGTGGAAGTTCATTTTTCATAGCAGAACTGCCAAGAACACAGTCCCAGGAAACTGAGGACAGCCGCAGGTTGGGATCAGTTATTTTTCCTGGGCTGTTACAAAATTAACACTTGAGCACCCACAGACATCACATGGGACTGGTGACAGCCATTTATAGCATTTAGCAATAGCACTTATATACCTCTTCATAGTGCTTTATAACCCTCTCAAGTGGTTTACAGAGTCAGCATATTTCCCCCAACAATCTGGGTCCTCTTTTAACAACCTCAGAAGGATAGAAAGCTGAGTCAACTTTAAACCAGACAGGATCAAATTCTGAGAACTGGAAAGCAGAATTAGCCTGCAATACTGCATTCCAATCACTGCACCACTATGGCTACAGGGAGAGAGAGGCATAACTGCAGCCAGGAGACTTGGATGACCAGGCAGAACCAATGGGCGAAGAAGAGGTACATCTGCAGTTGGTTAGCAGGGATGAGGAAGAATTGCTACCTCCCCCTAAATCAAGGTACATAGAGCTGAATGAAGGGAGGTATAACAGAGATAAGTGTGGCTGCTTGCAAGCAGGTAGCCTGGCATCTCCTATTGAGCTGTATCAGCTGGCGGCTACTTCAACCAACTGGGGAATAATATTATTTTGGATGACAATGCTTAGCTGATCCAAGAAGACTCCTGTCTATCATCATAGCTAGTCCATTTGCAAGTATTCAGGCTATTAGACCCTGGCCTAAATGCCAAGTTTGTTTTCCGGATAAATTTGATGGCAGGCCTTCACAGATTCCAGTGTTTTTTAATCAATGCAAGTTGGTCATGAATTTATGAGCAGGGTTTTCAGACGGACTGGGACAAGGTGGAATTCGTGATTAACTGTTGAGGTCCTGTGGCCAGTTCAGCCATCCTGTTTCTCACTCAGCCTGCCTTTGGTGATTTTACAGGGTTTTGTGCTCAGTTGAAGTGCATTGGTCATGGCCCCATTGGAGGTTGGGTCCAAGGAGGAGGAAGAGACAGAGACTGGGCTGACAGAGGAAGATCGCACAGCCCCTCTGGCCCTGAAGGAGCAAATGGAGGAGCAGGATGAGGCAGCCCCTGGATCGCTCGGGCTTGGGAAGGGTCTTCAGAAAGGAAGAGAGGGCGCAGAATGACTGAGTGAGGGAGGAGAAGCTCTGGAGAAGGCAACTGCTTCCCTGCCTGATCCCTGAGCATGGAAAAAGGAGAGGAGGCCAGACCAGGGCAGAGTGACCCGGCGACTCAGGAGGAGGGTGACCCGCCTCTCATCACCAGGCTCACCTGGGGAATAAGGTTTAAGGAAGCACCACTGTGGGGAAGGTCATTTGTTGGGAACAAGCGTTGCATTTTTCCAGCCACAGTTGCATTACCAGCATCTTGCTACCTTGCTTTACCTTCTTTTGCTTCAACTTGCCTTTCCTTGCCTAGCCTGACTGTGAGCGAGCTTGCAGCAATACTGCTCTGCTTTGCGTTTTTGCTGTAGCCCCAGCAATGTTCGGAACGACGAGGATGCTCTGTGATCAGGTTTTCCATACTGCTTCTGCTCCCAGGACTGTGCTGCTCCTCTGGACGTATAGCAGACAAGAACTATTGGAAGCATGTGTGCGTGTTTAGAGCTCTACTCTTGAATTTGCAGTGAACTATGGGGATTTGGGGGAAAGGTTAGCGCAATAAAAGGGAGCGTCCCTTCGGCTGTGTCGCTTCCGTGCTTAGTTGTGGTCATTACAACATTTTTGAGGATCCTATGAAAGCCCAAAATATGAACTGGCATTTGCAGGAAGTGAAATAGTCAGCAGTAGGTGGCTGGCTACATTAGTGATATTCACCTTGTAAACCAGGAAATGAAATGAAATGAGGAGGCCCTTACAGACCAGTTTCAGGATGGTGAAGCAGTTGGATTAGTAGGCAAGGCAGGAGTTGATATAACTGTGTCTTTGTATTCATAGCTATCTTGAGCAAGAAGAGTGAGGAGGAGCATAGCAGGGTCATCAGGTTATGTGGTGGTGCAGGAGGCAGCACCAACTCATAAGAAACTCATGCAAGTCAGACATGAAGGACTGCGCCCTGATGCAGGTGCAGAAGGACCACTGGCATTGGGAAGGGCTCTACCTGCACTGTGGGGGCAGCTCACTTGACAAACAAGAACAGAGGCCACAAGAGGTCCCAGGGCCAAATTTCCTCTCCTCCAGCATTCTTAGGCCAGTAATGGGCTTGCCTTCAGCAACTTGCTTTGAGCAGCTGCCAAGAACATACCCCAGGAAACTGAGGAGAGTTGCAGTTGGGATCGATTATCTTTCTTGGAGCACTGCAGCAATTAACTCTTGGGCGCTCATAGAAATCAGTTGGGACTGGTGACAGCCATTTATAGCATTTAGCTATAGCACTTACATACCTCTTCATAGTGCTTTACAGCCGTTGTTACCACCACCTTTTCAGGCCCAGACAATCCATTCTGGCATAGAGTGAGTAGATGACAAGGAAGAACCAGAGGAGATCCCTTCCAATAAAGTGGCAATGTTGAGTCCATGAATGAAAATCAGCAGTGCTGTGCATTTTAAAGTAATTTAGTTTGATGGCCTGGAAAGGTTGCTCATTCAGAAAACATCTGACGAGAAGTTTGCATCTGAACAAATGTGTTTTCTTAAAAACAACAGCAGTATGACAAGGTACTTTGGGAGGATAAGTTGGGAAATATTTTGGATTTTTGTAACTTATCTCTATATTGCTACAGTGGCTGTGTATCCAGATATATTTATTTATTAGTCTGGGTCGGAGGCTTTTTAATTAGCATGAGCAAGGGGTATTAACTATACGAGATCCTAATCATTGTGGTAAGGAACACATGGGAACTCTGTGAAGTTACTCATTTTATGTAAATCACAAAATGACATATATGTCACGTATACAAAGTGATGACATCCCGGCTTATAATGCTCCATATTTAACTGTGCTTGAAAAGAAGTAAGTGTGGATAACTGATGTGCCTGTACCAGCGAATAGTGGAATAGAAGACAAAGAATTAGGGAAGATCACAAAATAATCAAGATCTGAAAATGAAGTTGAAAGATTATGGCAATAACTGTCCATGGTAGTGCCATTGATTATCAGCACACTGGAAGCCACTGAAATGGTTTTGCTAGATGCTGCTTCGGACAACAAGGCTTCAGAGATTTTGGAACGGGGCAGAGAGGAGTGTCATGAAGATGAAGATGATTCTGAACCAGGAAGTAATAGGTAAGAGGAAGAGCCAGAAACCTTGGAAGGGCTGTTGGAGGAGTGACCAGATGAGCATATAGCTGAAGAGGAGAGAGGAGACACACAGCTGCAGCCAGGAGACTTATTATTATTATTATTTTAGGAGATTTATATTGCAGCCTATTCGCACATGGCGACTCAAGGCAGCTTACAAGAATATAAAAACATCAAATAAAAACAATGCAATTGATAAAAGAGAGAATAATAAAATAACATATTCTTGCTCTGGCGACAACACATCATATGAGCAATTTAATGGACTCCATCCCGCTCTGCATTCCCCAGGTTCGCTGGCAGAATCAGGTCTTCAGCACCTTCTGGAAGAATGTTAGAGTGGGGGGACCATTCTAATTTTGGGGGGAATGATGTTCCAGAGAGAGGGAGCCACCACGGAGAAGACTTGTATGACCAGGGAGAAGCAATGGGTGGAGAAGAGGTGCATCTGCAGTTTGTTAGCAAGGATGAGGAAGAATTGCTACCTCCCCCATATCAATTTGCATAGGGCTGAACAAAAGGGAGGCACAACGGAGATCAGTATGACTGCTTGCAAGCAGACAGCCTGGCCCCTCCTAATGAGCTGTATCAGCTGGCAGCTACTTCACCCAGCGTGTGGAGTGAAGTAAAGTTGGAGGCAACTGATCTGTTTGTTTCTCTGATGTGTGCATGCTCTGACTTCATGTTTTCCTGATTCTGGACCTATGCCTTGGTTTCTGACCTCATAAATGGACCTTATAGTTTGGTGCTTGGATTCTGGACTTGGACTTTGGCTTTGGTTACTGTATGTGGAATTTGGACTTGTGCCTGGACTTTGGATTTTTGTGTGTGGATTTGCGAACTTGTGGCTTGTGCTCAGACTTTGAACTTGGTTTTGACTTCATGCCTTGGCTATGCTGACTTGGATTCATTGGGACTTTGGTTCTTGTGATTAGGATCTGTGGAATAATATTAGGGACTAGCAGTGCTTAAATAAAGCTGTAAAAATCCCTGATCTTTGCATGCATGGACACACTAAGTCAGCCACATCAAACAATTTTGGATGACAATGCTTAGCTGATCCAAGAAGATGCCCATCTATCATCACAGCTGGCCTAGTTGCAGGTATCCGGGCCATTAGACCCCCACATAAATGCCAAGTTTGTTTGCTGGATAAATTTGATGGCAGGCTGGCACAGTAATTCAGTGTTGCTTGACTAGTGCCAGTTCTTCATGAATTTGTGAACAGAGATTTCCAGACTGAGTGGGATAAGGTAGGATTCGTGATTAGCTTGTTGACATGTCCTGCGGCCAGGTCGGCCACCCCATTTCTCACTCAGTGGCTCTTGCGTCATTTTGCAGGGTTTGTGCTCAGTTGAAGTGCAAATTTGAGGATCCTGAGAAAGTCCAGACCACCAACAGGCTTCTGCAGGAGTTGAAACAGGTGGCAGCAGGTGGCCGACTACATTGGGGACTTTTGCCTGGTAAACCAGGAGCTAAAATTGAATGAGGAGGCCTTTACAGACCAGTTTCAGGACGGGCGAAGCCATTTGTTGCTTTAGCAATAGCACTTACATACATCTTGGTAGTGCTTTATAGCCTTCTCAGGTGGTTTACAGAGTCAACAAATTTGCCCCAATAATCTGGGTCTTCTTTTTACCAATCTCAGAAGGATGGAAGGATGAGTCAACTTTAAACCAGAAAGGGTCAAACAGAGAACTGAAATGCAGAATTAGCCTGAAATACTGCATTCCACCTACCGTGCCATTATGGCTCTTCTCACCATTTTTATTCTCTCCATTTTCATCCTTGGCATTATTACCCTTTACATAAACGGATCTGTAATTGGGGTAATGGGGATCAGCCATTTTCAGGCCCAGCCATTCTGTTCTGGGATAGAATATAGAGGATAAGGAAGAACCAGAGGAGATTCCTTCCAATAAAGTGGCTGTGTCAAGTCCGTGAATGGAAATCAGCAGTGCAGTGAATTTTAAAGTAATTTAGTTTGTTGGCCTGAAAAATTTCAGAGAAATGCCTTACTTGCCAGTTGCTCATTCAGAAAACATCTGGCCAGAAGTGTGCATCTGAGTAAATGTGTATTCTTAAAAAAAGCAGCAGCAGCATGACAAGGTACTTTGGGACAGTAAATTGAATTTCTGTAACTTAGCTCTTTATTTTGTTATACTGGCTGTTTATTCAGGTATATTTATTTATTGGCCTGGGTCAGAGGTATCTCAATTAGCATAGGCAAGAGGTATTAGCTATGCGAGATCCTAATTATTGTGGTAAGGAACACACAGGAACTCTGTGAAGTTACTCATTTTATGTACATCACAAAATGACATATATGTCACGTATACAAAGTGATGACATCCCGGCTTATAATGCCCCAGATCTAATTGTGCTTGAAAAGAAGTAAGTGTGGATAATTGATGTGGCAACATCATGGACTAGGAGGCAATAAAAAAGAGGAAGAAGAGAAGCCAGAAATCTTGGAAGGGCTGTTGGAGGAGTAACCAGACGAAAGAGCTAAAGAGGAGAGACATAGCTGCAGCCAGGAGACTTGGATGATAAGGGAGAAGCAATGGATAGAGAAGATGTGCATCTGCAGTTGGTTAGTGGGAATGAGGAAGAATTGCTATCTCCTCCTAAGGCCTAAACCAAGGGACATAGGACTGAACGAAAGGAGGTACAACAGAGATCAGTTTGGCTGCTCCCTCCTAATGAACTGTATCAGTTGGCGGCTACTTCACCCATCTGGGGAATAATATTAGCGACTAGCAGAGCTTAAATAAAGCTGTAAAACTCCCTGGTCTATGCATGCATGGCAAGTCAGCGACATCAAACAATTTTGGATGACAGTGCTTAGCTGATCCAAGAAGATGCCCGTCTATCATTGCAGCTGACCCAGTTGCAAGTATCTGGGCCATTAGACACCAGCAAAAATGCCAAGTTTGTTTGCCAGATAAATTTGATGGCAGGCTGGCCCAGTTTCTAGTGTTGTTTGACCAGTGCCAGCTCTTCATGAATTTGTGAAAAGGGATTTTCAGACTGACTGGGATAAGGTGGGATTCGTGATTAGTCTGTTGACAAGTCTTGCAGTCCAGTTGGACACTCCTTTCTCACTCTGTTGCTCTTGGGTGACTTTGACTTTGCAGCATTTTGTGCTCAGTTGAAGTGCGAAGTCCAGACCACCAACAGGCATTTGCAGGATTTGAAACAGGTCGCCTATTACTTTGGTGACTTTCGCTTGATAAACCAGGAGCTAAAATGGAATGATGAAGCCTTTGCAGACCAGTTTCAGGAGGGGTGAAATTGGCAAGGCAGGAATGCCTCAAATCCTTCAGGAATTGATGCACCTGTGTCTTCATATTAATAGCTGCCTTGAGCAAAGAATAGTGAGGCGGCGCAAAGCAGGGTTGCCATGGTGGTGCAAGTGACACCAACTCATGAGGAACCTATTGGAAGGGCTGTGCCTGCATTGTGGGGGCAGGTCATTTGACAGGCAAGAACAGAGACCACATGAGAGTCCATAGCATCAAATATATTCTCCCCCAACAATCTCAGGCCAGCCCTTTGTCCAGCTTGATCAAGCTGGGAGACCACCAGAGCTGCCACGAACACAACTCTAGCCAACTGGAGACAGCCACAGATTGGGGAGTTACAGAATTAACACTTGAGCACCCACAGAAATCACTTGGGATTGCTCATTCAGAAAGCATCTGACCAGAAGTGTGCATCTGAGCAAATGTGTATTCTTAAAAACAGGTGCAGGATTTGTGCTTAGTCTGGTGACAAGTCCTCCGGCCAGGTTGTCCAACTCGTTTCTCACTCTGCTGCTCTTGGGTGCTTTGCATGTTTTGTGCTCAGTTGAAGTGCATGTTTGAAAGACCACCAACAGGCATCTGCCGGAATTGAAATGGGTGGCAGGAGGTGGGCAAGTAAATTGGTGAATTTGCCTGTTAAGCCAGGACCTAAAATGGAAAGAGGAGGCCTTTACAGACCAGTTTCAGGAGGGGCAAATCTGTTGGATTAGTAGGCAAGGCAGGAATGCCTCCAACCCTTCAGGAGTTGATGCACCTGCATCTTCATATTAATAACTGTCTTCAGCAAAGAATAGTGAGGAGGTGCAAAGCAGGTTCCATGGTGGTGCGGGAAGCAACACCACTTCATGAGGAACCTATGCAAGTCAGACATGCTTGATTGTGTGTGAAATAGCCAGAAAAGGACCACTGGCATTGGAAGAGCTCTACCTGCATTGTGCGGGCAGGTCATTTGGCAGAGAAGAACAGAAGCCATGTGAGAATCCCTAGCGCCAAATCTACTTTCCCACAACATTCTCAGGCCAGCCCTTGGTTCAGCTGAGCAACTTGGGAGACCACCAGAGTTGCCACAAACACAGCCCCAGAAAACTGAGGACAGCTGCAGATTGGGAATCCATGAGTCCACGAATGGAAATTGGCAGTGCTTGGTATTTTAAAGTAATTTAGTTTGATTGCCTGAAAACTTTCAGAGAAAAGTATTACTCATCCAGTAGTTCTCAAAACATGTCATGTGACCAGAAATGTGCATCTGAGGAAAAGTGTAGTCTTAAAAACATCAGTATTTTGAAAACAGCAATACTTCAACCTTTGTAAGTGCTTATGTGATCTCAATTGTATTTTTAGAATGTCTTGTTTAATTTAGCACAACCTTTGTTTTTGCCACTGTACTGTTTTTAAGTTTGGATACTGTCTTATTTGTATGCAGATTGCTAGTTTAAATGGACAGATTGTTTATCTAGAATCTTTATTTTGTGCTCTTCAGGTGGAATTAGGTAGCTGACTCAGCCAGTATCTTCTGCTGAGGTGCCTGCCCAGTTATTGGCCTCTTCTTCCATAAAGACCCTCCAGGAGAAGGCAGTATGGACAATTGTTGGTTTATCTTGCAAAGTGAGAGTTGTGGGCCGTAAACATGATGCTTTTGATGTTTTGCTGCATAATAGTGATAGTGTCACTGGTGAACATAATAAGAATAATAAGGTGGCAGGTACAGCTGTTTGTGATGATAATGATTCAACTGGGGAGAGAATTGTGGTCCATGAGGAACAAGTTGTCTTGGATAAGGGAAGGCTATCTAAAAAGAAAACTATTTTCTGGTTGATGATTCAACTGTAAGAGGTGTCTAGTTAGGAAAGGATGTGGACATTTTGAAAGAGGTGAGATACTTGCCTGGTGCTACACCCAGCAGAGAAAGGAAGCACATTGTTAAGATTGTCAAGAATGCTAGTAAGCATTGTGGTATAGATGTTGTTGTTCATATTTTCACTAATGATCTAATGCATATTTTCACTAATGCAAAAAAAAAAAATGTTTCCTGTGCAGGAGTTGGGTAGCAGGTTAGGCTTTAGTATTATTATTGTAAAGGTTTTACCTGTATATAAGGAGCAAAAGGGGCATGGGAATCAGCATTTATTACAGTTCAATATGCAGCTAAAAGAGTGGTTTTTGTTGAAACCACAACAAGAAGACTTTTGTTGTTTTGATCATGTTATTTGTAGTTGGTCTGATATAAAGGTAGAAGAGAAGATATGGTTTGGATGCATCACAAAAAGGAACTGAGCTATTTAGTATTAAATTTGGGGTTTTCTGGAGAAGTTTTTAAACTGAATAATGGGGACCATGAATTAATTGATACAGAATATTTCTGCTCCAGCAATCTAAAACTAATGGGGTTGTGATTCTTTCTAAGATAGATGTTTATGTGATTAATAGTATTAAGGTTGTTGCTGAGAAAAAAATATATCAAGATTTTGATAGCATGTGCCATACCATGTGCACACTAAACTGTGTACTACACAGTTTAGGCAACTTTGTGAAATAATAGCTGTTATGTCCAGAGATAGCATGGTTGTTTTTGCAATTACAGAGACATGGTTCAGGGATTCAAATGATTGGAATATAAGTATCCCAGGCTACATAGTATACAGAAAAGACAGTAGAAAATGGGGTGGGGTGAAGTTGCCATTTATGTGAAAACGGGCATAAAATTACAACTATTTCAGAAAACATGTGATCTACTTGAAACTCTCTGGGTTTGATGACAAACTAAAGAAGGATCAGTCATATGAATTGGAATCATAGAGAGGCCTCCAGGGGATTCTGATAGCATTTGGGTTGAGGAGATAACCCAGATGGCAATCAAGGGAAGGGCTGTAATCTGGGTGATTTCAACATGTTCAACATTAACTGGAATCTTTCAACTGCACTTACAAGCAGGAGCAGGGGAAGGAGTTAGAGGAATTAAAAAGTGGTTTTCTAAAAAAGGCATGTGAACAGGAAAAGGTACCCCCTTCTAATCCCCAAACAGCACTGGGACATGAAAGAAGTATTCAATGAGCAGAATTCAGACATATTACCCCCCCACCCCCACCTCACCCCTCCAGACTGAGATAGAGAGATACTGCCAATGAAATACTGCCAGGAGCAAAATTACCAAGCCAAAATTATATTCTATGACTCCAAGGGAATTAGATGAACTCCAATCCTTTATAGATAAGAAATTAGCACAGGGGTTCATTCAACCAGCAAAATCCCATATGGCACCGCATATACTCTTTTCGGAGAAAAAAGATGGGTCCCTTTGCCTATGCGTGAATTACTGTGGCTAAATGCCATTTGCGTTGAAAACATCACCTTCTTGCCACCTAACCAAAGGGAAGATCTTCACAAAATTAGACCTCAGGGAAGCACATTACTGAGTATGCATTAAAGAAGGAGATGTGTGGACAACAGCCCTCAATTGCCTCTTGGAGTGCTTCCAATTCTGAGTGTTGCCTTTCGAGTTACAAGGGGCTCTTGCAGTCTTCATGCAATTAATTAACGAAGTCCTGCATGAACCTTTGTATAAATTGGTCCTAGTTTACTTAGCTGATATTTTGATTTACACTGAAACTCTGGGGGAACAGTGAAGCTGGTCAGAGTAGTACTGAAAAAGCTCCGTGCCACTCAATTATACCCAAAACTCTCCAAGGACTTCCACAAGGATAAGATTGACTATTTGGGCTCACACATTTCCCACAAGGAGGTGGAGATGAAGCTATAGGGGATACTAGAATGGGGGAGCCCACATACCCAAAAACAGCTCCGAATCTTCCTGGGATTTGCTAACTTCTATTGGCAATTCATCTCCTCATTTGCCCAAATAGCATTCCTTATTACTAACCTCCTAAAGATCAAGGGAGAGGGAAAACCTAAGCCGAGCCAGCCCCTCAAGTGAACAATGGAAGGCCAAGCTTTTGAAAAACTTAAATATCTATTTGCAGCCCTGTGCTAAAACACCCAGACCCAAACACAACATTTGATATTCAAGCAGATGCTAGCGATATGGCAGTCAGGGCTGTCTTCTCCAGAAAAACAACCAAGGGATGTTGCAGCCATGTGCTTACACCTCTAGAAAACTGTCCAATTCTTAGTGCAGATGGGCAGCCTGGGAAAAGGAAGGTTATCAAAATCCCCTGGAGGCCTGTGTATGACACCAATTCTGATGACTAATCCTTCTTTAGTTTGTCATCAAACTCAGAGAGTTTCAAGTAGATCGCATGTTTTTTTTTGAAATAGTTGTAGTTTTATGCCCTTTTTGACATAAATGACAACTCCACCCCACCCCATTTTCTACTGTCTTTTCTCCTCACCTGGAGACACTTTCTAGAAGTATAAGCCCCCTTTGAAGTGAGGACAGGTCACAAAAATCTGGAGGTTTTGAAAACACCTAAAGCAGAAGCTAAGAGCCATATTTGACCTTTGAGAAACATCCAGAGCCAGGACAAAAGGTAACTTAAATTAATTTAAATACCGTAATAGATATTGTGAAATCCTTGCTCCCCATACACTTAATCATTTTCTTAGGCAATACTGATTCCTATATCAAAGTGGTGGTATTCAATTTTTTTTACTACTGGTTCTGTGGGCATGGCATGGCTTGGTGGGTGTGACATGGCTTGGTGGGTGTGGCATGGCTTGATGGGCATGGCTTGGTGGGCGAGGCAGGGGAAGGATACTGTAAATTCTCCATTTTATCCCACTCCAGGGGAAGGATACTGTAAAATCCCCATTCCCTCCCCACTCTACTAACCTGCTTTCCAGCTCCATTCTCCTGTGCAGGGCAACAAAAGAAGACCCAGCCAATCAGCTGGGACTCCGATCAGCTGGGACTTGGGAGGCAGCGAATAGATGGGGTCAGGGCCAACCAGAGGTGGTATTTACCGGTTCTCTGAACTACTCAAAATTTCTGCTACCGGTTCTCCAGAATCTGTCAGATCTGGCTGAATACCACCTCTACTATATTATGAAATAACTCGAGACCACCACTGAAAGCCCTTGAAATTTCACATTCCTATAATGTGCAACTGGTTAAATAATCTTGCTTTCTGCCTCTGAGTAAACATATTGAAATAAATACTTCTCTATTAAAGTTATTATTATTATAGTTCATCACTCTGCCAGATGTATAAGCTGGATTTGCCATTGTTATATACACAACAATGTTAAATCATAGCTGCAAATTCTTTAACTGGTGCTCCTATATTAACATGGAATGTAGAAGAATGGAAAAACAAACTATGTGATCTATCTGAATTTCTGTAAAATTTTCATCTGATTCGCAGTATAAAAGATTTGGTTAACAGCTGGGGATGAATAAATCTCGATACCTGGATATAACTCCTGGCTCACCCCAGCATAGAAAGTAAAAGAGAAAGACCATGCATTAAGGGATCTGGGCATATTGATCAAGGAAGAACTGGGATGGAAGGGCACAGAAACGTAAAGGAGGTGCCTTCATATGGCTGCCCAAGATAATATTGCAGTAGTTAAATGTGTCAAGTTTTTGAACTGGCTGGCTCAACACAAATCAGGCTTAGAAAAAATATTTTAAAAATTACGTGCCTCAACATCTCAGAAGTGCTTTTTCTAGAGCTCAACTTGACTGGACTTCATGGTAAGGCAAGGGAGTCCCAATTGAAGAAAGATTGTGCATTTGTGAAGCACCATCCATTGAAGATACCTGACACATTTTTGTTGACAGCAAATTTTACTCTCAAAAAAGGGCAGCTTATTTAGACCTTTAATTTAAAAACTAAAAAATATTGGGAGACATCTGGGGGAAAAAAAATCTTGCTTATTTTAGGGAATTAACCTGCACATCATCAATAAGGTTGTAATCTTCATTTCAAAGGCCATCTCAAATTGGACAGAATACCTTTGTCAGATTGGGTTTAATTGTAGGGATGATTATATATTATAAAGTTTTGTTTTCTTTTTGCTGAATTTTTATATCAGCTTTACATATTCAAATGACTTAATAAAGTTTTTTTCTATTTTGTCTTACACTATTTTATCTTATTTTTTATCTTCACTTTATCTTAACTATTAAATTTTATTCTGTTTTATCTCATTGTAGCTATTTTAACCTACTTTACTGTAATCTTTTCTGATTTTATTGTAATACACTGGTTGATACTCCTATTTTATATGATCAATTGACTAATCGATAAAGTGTATGATATCACATTGTGATTCTCCTGGTATATTTAACTTCTGATGTTTTAATTAGACTTTTATTCTGTTACTTTTTTTAAAGAAAAAAGCTTTTCCATTTATATTAATAATTAACATTGGGTTCAGATACACCACACAAATGTTGCAGTGCGATTAGTTTGCTGTAAGGGTGGAGGAGAGCAAGATCTTATGAGAAAGCCATTGTTAGGGAGAATCTTATGTTCTCATGAGATTTTCGCCCTGTTAAAAATAATTTACATTAAAAGGTGCTTAGGCAAAATTTACTGAAGGTATTTATTTTCTGGAAAGATTGCTGACCCCTGTAATTAAAAGTATCTGAAACCCAAATAGAAGAGCAATATTAGTAGTATCATTGGTTTTATGGAAAAATATTATGCACAGAAAAAAATAAGCATTTCCTTCTCTCCATCATTCCTCTTTCATTCAAAATCTGTTTTCATTAAATGGAACAGAAGTGAGGAATCTATATTTTTCCAGATGTAGCTCAACTGCAGCTTCAAGCAGTGCCACACCAGCTTTGCCTATTATGAAGGATGGTAGGAATGGTAGTTCAACAACTGTTGGTTACCTTACCTTCCCCTCAGTGGTGAAATCTAAATTTTTTTACTACTGGTTCTGTGGGCGTGGCTTGGTGGGTGTGGTGTCACTTGGTGGGCATGGCAGGGGAAGGATACTGCAAAATCTCCATTCCCACCCCACTCTGGAGACAGCCAGAGGTGGTATTTACCGGTTCTCTGAACTACTCAAAATTTCTGGTACTGGTTCTCCAAACTGCTCAAAATTTCCGCTACCAGTTTTCCAGAATCTGTCAGAACCTGCTGGATTTCACCTCTGAAATGGGTGTATCTTTCTCTTTCTCCCTTGCCTTTTGCTTCCCTTATTTCCTCATCTATTTGCAAACCTTCTTCAGACAGCCATTTTGCTTTCTTGCATTTTTTTTCCTTTGGGATGGTTTTAGTTGCTACCTCTTGTACAATGTTGCGAACCTCCGTCCATAGTTCTTCAGGCACTCTTGTCTATCAGATCTAATTCCTTAAATCTATTTGTCACCTCTATTGCATATTCATCAGGGATATGATTTAGTTCATACCTGAGTGGCCTAGTGCTTTTCCCTACTTTCTTCAATTTAAGCCTAA
>JANHFM010374594.1:0-14382 GCA_032468115.1 Grayia smithii
AATGCCGTTTCCGTGCTGTGACCACGCCTGAAACCCGATTGGTACGGATCTAGATAGTCCGTTTCCTCCAGGAATTGCGGAAGTTGTTGCGCCACCACGGACTCTACAACCTTCGCAATGAAGCGAAGGTTGGAAACTGGTCTAAAGTTGTTAAGGGAGTCTGGATCCAGGACCGGCTTCTTGAGGAGGGGTCGAACCACCGCCTCCTTCAAGGTGGACACCTTGAAGGTGGACACCTTGAAGGTGGACACCCTTCAAGATACAGGGTGTATCTGAATATTCTCACTTTTAGGATATTACACATTATTCTACTTATAATTCTCTTCCCGTGCAAAGGTATTACTAACTCTTGCAGCCAATCACTGATGCTCAACATGACTCAAGAATTCAAAACAGAAACCCCCTGGTGTTCTACAGCTTATATAGTTGTGGAACGCAAAAGGGGCCCTTTTCAGCTGGCTGACTTTGGAGAGAGTTGCTCTCTCTGAGCCAAATCCCATCTCACAGGATTGCTGTTGTGGGGAAAATAGGAGGAGGAAAATGTGTTCGGTTTATTTGCTTCCTTAAGCTCAGATCAAATGTCACCTTTTCAATTGTGACTTTAGGGCAGCCAATCCGGAATATTTTTTCAATGTCCTTATATTCTTCTGCTGTAGGCTGTAGTGGAACCAATTTGGCATGGCTTCCTTTCATATCTTCCCACTGTTCAGGAAGGCGTTCTAATAGTTTGCCTGCAAAACAAACATTTTGTTAAAGTAGTGACATAACCCGCCAGAAAATAGAACTGTGAATAAGTTTGAAATCAATGGAATTTGCAATTATCTCCCCTTGTGCTAAACATTACATTTATTGTTAAAATCTTCACAGTGGCTTGGCATCTCTGCACAGGGTAATTTTCTTTCATCATAACTGTCCCGTCAGCACTCACAAACTAAGTAGCCTGAGTCTTAAGTGTTATTTCCAAACAACTATTTCCATCTTTTAATTTTGTTCTCTCATAAACCACATTTCTTTTGATTCTTTTCCTCCAATAACTGACCACTTTCCCTTTCTTCCTACTTATTGGTAAACTTGGAGGTTTCTGTTCTAATCAGTAGAGCAATTTTTACAAATGTTTTTAGAGTACTTCTTGGGCATCGTGTTTCAAGAGCAATTTCTAAGATAAGAAATTGTTTTTGGTCACTTAAAAATACTGATCAATTAAGATAATTTATATTTTTGCAAACATTAACAGATTTTCCCCCCCCAGAAACTGGCTATCTTAGTGAACATGTTCAATTTCAAAAGACATACTCAACAGCCATCTATTCAGAGAAACTCTCAGCCACCGCTTCCTCTCCCCATTTTTAAATACTACAGATATACCCAAAATGCTAAAATAAAATACTTTCTCAGAAATAAACATGATTCTAGAGTCTGGAAGACAAACAATCTTTGTATTTATATATTTATTTTTTAAAAAGAAAAAAGTTAAAAACCCTCAAATTCAGATGGAGAAGGAAGCCTGATATGAGCCAAGAAAAGTATTTCTAAACCTAATGGAAGTCGCAAGCATTGTATCAACTTATTCATTGCTTCCTTCACTTTGGAGAAAGATTTCCTGTATTGTGTCAATTTCTACCAAAAAGTGGAAACAAGCCTAAAATTCCTGCTGGGAAATGAAAGATACACATGAACAAGCCTTGCACATCCCATCTCGAACTGACAGTCATGTTTTGATGTCAATCACTCAAGTGGTCTGTTCACTTTGACTAATTTTTCTATGTGAGACACGCACATTCACCTATGTTGTACCCTTGCCCTACCCCATTTTTAAATCCTACGGAATATATTTTTGAGAGGTGACTAAAACAGTAATCTATCCACTAATCCAACCCCAATTATTTAAGATATTCATTACCTTCATCCTTTCCAAGACGTTTAATTTTCATACTTTTTCCTTGGCTATCTACAACACACATCTTGTTCAAGTCGGCTGTGTAGTTCTGTCCCTGAATCTGGACCTCAATGTGGGTTTTTTTGCTGATTTTAGCATCTTCTAAATCAAGGTTACTTAATGTATCAAAAGCTACAAAGACATTTCCATTTGTACAATACTGCCACTCAACCAAAACTTGAGCAAGTTCTGCCTTAGATTTCTTTTCCTGGTCAGCTTTAAGTATTTTTAAGAGGTTCTGAATTTCTGTGAAAGCAGTGAGGACATCCCGGGGGACACCAGATACCAGAATAAAAGGAGGAGACTCCATCTTGTTCAGTTGAATGACAATATGCAATCTTTTCTGGAGATCATTCAGTCTCTTGATTTCAGCATCAGCAAACATTTCTATCAAGTCATCAACAATGCGATTTTCTATCTGTTCCTTGGAAACCAATTTCCTTAGCCAGGCTTCAGCCTCTTCCACTTTTTCCCTGTTTTTGCCACATAACTCAAATGATGATGTCTCAATTTTCTTCTCCAATGCTATAAAACTTTTCTTTTTAGCGGGTGACTTCCCACCAGTTAGAAACGCTATAAGCAAAAGGGAAATTCTGTAAGTGCAAACTCAACAGAAAAAAAAGGTAAAAGAACATTCATAGTAAAGGAACCCCACACTTTAAACTTGCCTTTAAACTTAGAAAACATAGATTCAGAAGTGGCCAATGCTCGACCTTCTTTATTTCTCAAAATGGTGGAAAACGATTTTTGCATATGTGGCTGAAAGACAACAACTTTAACAAGTTTCAGGTATCCAGGCAACTCTTTTCCTGCAAAGTGAGCAATTGCACTGATAATTTCTTCAGCGGCTTTGTCAGGACTCCTTCCTCCCTGACCTGTATCAAATACAACACAGAAAACCCAACAAAATATACTTATTGTTAGTACTTACTACAATGAGGGACTCAAAGGATGGACAACCCATGACCCTTCAGATATCGGGCTACAATTCTTCTTATCCCTAACTGTTGTTATTCAAGCTTGAATCAAGGATATGGAAGAATCTTACATCTGGAAGGCAAATGGTTATTTACTTGTGACTTGCTAACGTTTCCTATATAGCATTACCCTCATCTATTCCAAAAAATCAACATGTGCATTTTTAAAACAGGCAGGCAATCAATCAGTCAAGCAGAATGTTGCCTACTTCCGGCATAAAATAGGCATGTACCGTGAACCTAATTCTTTGCTCACCCAAAGAACCAGCTCCCTATTCTTCACTTCACTTTTGGAGAAGTTGTTAAGGATTAGTCACTGGCAGTATAGTCACCCTCAAAAAAAGCCCCCAACCATAGATCTACAGGAATGGGCAGATCTTTCTGTAGTCAGGACCTCAGTTTTAATGATTTTCAGGATGAGAGGCCAAGGACCTCGATGCAACATACTATCATGCAGTGTTTGGATTCAAAATAAGTGGAGGCAATGGGTATCTACTTGGGGAAAATGTTGAAATCCAGATTGCAATCCCCAATCCATTCCTTTTATAAGTTCATTGTGACATTCCACAAACATATGCAAGCAATGAAGATGAGATTGCAACATCCTGGCACAGACTTTTTTGTTATTCTAACAAAATCTTCAAAACCAGCAGATACCTTTACAAACACTGCATGCAAAATCTTTGAGACTTTTTTCTTTTTCCGAGGACTTCTTTGCTTGGGCATGTGTTTACCATGCTAGTTTTAGCAACCTATTGTTTCTTAAATGTGTTAAGTGAATTACAGTATAGGATTTGTGCAGCTGTATAACTGTGCTGTCCACGTAAAGAATGACCCTGATTTTCAACAATTAAGCTTCTCAAATAAGGCTGTGTTATGCAGCACGATCCAGATCAATCTGGAATGACATGAAAGGCGGTGTTGGTGAAACCCTGATATGCACCTTCTCGTTGGGTGGAGACAGCAGCCAGGTATGGGTGGTACTCATTGTTCAGATTGAAGGACTGGGTCTGTAAAAGTTTCTTAAGTCCTGCCTCTTTGGTCAGGTGACTCCAGCTTTTTGGCGAAGACGAAGAAAAACAGAGCAGACGTGTGGGAGAAAATAGAGGAGGTAACAAGAAAAAAGAAGAAAGACACAAGACCAGAATGACATCAGTGGGCACCAGTAACGGAGTGTCCGGGTGTATTAGTGCTCCCTGACTAAGAGTCGGCACGGTCAGTTGGATCTTCCAGGGAGGAGCCACCAAGAGAAGCCGGAGGTCGGCAAACCAGGCCCTCCGGTGCCAGTGTGGAGCGACGAGAACTATCTCGGCTTGTTCTGACAGAAGTTTGCGGATCACCTTCGGGATGAGAGGCAGAGAAGGAAAGGCGTAAAGAAGCCCCTTGTGCCATGGACTGCATAACGCATCCACACCTTCTGCCTGAGGAGTCGGGAAGCGAGTGAAGAACCAAGGAACCTGAGTGTTGGACTGGGAGGCAAAGAGATCCACTTCAGGCCGACCAAAGATCCGCCCAAGATGCTGAAAGAGATGAGGGTTCAGCCTCGACTCTGCGTGATCTATTTCTTGCTGACTGAGCCAGTCTGCGCGCACATTGGACTTCCCAGAAATGTGCTCCGCCTTCAGGGACAATAGATGATGCTCTGCCCAAAGACCTATCTGGTGTGCCTCCAACATGAGCCCCGCCGATCTGGTACCTCCTTGCTGGTTCAGATGAGCCTTTGTGGCCACATTGTCCGTTAGTACCAGGACATGATGGTTGAGGATCATCCTGCAGAAGTGGCAAAGAGTGAGGTACACTGCCCGAAGCTCTAGCCAGTTAATGTTCCGGTTCTTGTCGTGTTGCGACCATCGGCCCTGTGCCATCTGATGCTGAAGATGTGCCCCCCAGCCAGAGAGACTGGCATCCGTGGTCAGGACTAGTCTGCAAGGCTCGTGATACACACTTCCTCTGGCAGTAGCCGGAGACTTCCACCAGGACAGGGACCTCTTGACACTGGGGGGAACTGAGACCTTCGACTGTAGGGAGCCCCTTCCCACTTTCTGAAATGGTAAAAGAAACCACTGAAGGTCTCTAGCGTGGAGTCGAGCCCATGGACAAATATTAATGGCCGATATCATCTTGCCTAACAAGGTGGATAACTACACTACTGGAACCCTGTGGTTACTTAGGACAAGGGGGACAAGCTGCCTGATGCTCTCCTGTCTGTCCTCAGAAAGGTATACCATCCCCTCTACCGTGTCAATAACTGCTCCTAAATGAAGCAGTCTAGTAGAGGGAGTCAAATGGCTCTTTTTCATATTAATAGAGAACCCATGAGTCTCTAGACAAGTCATGGCAACACGGAGATCTTCAACAGCCGACAATTTTAACAAAGATTATATTAAAATTTTGTCTAAGTAGCAGTGTACCCTGACTGGACAGGCCCTTAGATATGCCGCCAAGGCAGCTGGCACCTTGGTAAAGACACAAGGTGCCAAGATAACCCAAAGGGTAGAGCCCGATACTGGAAATGTCGACCCAAGAATTGAAACCTAAGAAACCTTTGGTGTGGAGGAAAAATCTTAATGTGGAGATATGCCTCCGTTAAATCAATGGAGGTAAGGAAGTTGCCCTTCGCACGCCAGCCAGGACTGCATTTTAAAACATCTGTAGGTAATATAATGGTTCAGACGCTTTAAGTCCAGAATCAGTCTCCACCCGCCCGAGGACTTAGGCACCAGGAAGAGCAGGGAGTAAAACCCTTGAACCTCCTGGCCTGCCGGAACCTCCTGGATTGCTCTAATATCCAGGAGGTGCTGCACAGCCTCAGTCATGAGACATTGTTTGAGAGGATCCCTGGAAACAGGGCAACTCATAAAGAACCTTGGGGGCGGGGTGGAGACAAACTCTAAGGACAAACCTGATCGGATGGTATCCCTGACCCAAGTGTCAGACGTAAGCAAGACCTAATTAGTGGCAAAGAGAGCCAGCCTGCCTCCTATAGGCGCAGCTGGTCCTGAGCTATCACTGGTGGTGGTAGAAACAACTTCCCCCTCCCCGAAAGGGCCATTTAGCTGCAAAGCCTCTACCTCGAGTAGACCTATCCTGTTGGGTCCATTGCCTGGGGCCAAGGGAACCCATGGATCGAGCTGAGTCAGCTCCCCACTCGGAGCTATGAGTGGAAGGCCTCCGATAAGGGGCTGAATATCTGGTATTGCTTCTAGGTTGGGCACTAGGTAAAAACTTCTGCTTGTCCCAGGTTTCCACTAACAAGGGATCAAGGGCTGCTCCAAAAAGCTTGTCCCCAGCGAAGGGGGTGGAAGCAAGGCTCCACTTATGGCGTAACCAGAGAAGGTGGCGACTGCTGAAGCTATTGCTTTGAAGGAAAAACGGACAGTGTTCAATGTAGCGTCCACAGAGAATTGCGCAGCTCTCATGATCTTGTTGAGATCTTGTTGGACACGGTGGTCATCCGTCGGTAACTTATCTCTCAACTGTTGGAGCCACATCAATGTGGACCGGTTGAAGATGGATGCTGTGGCTGCAGATCTAATTGCCCAAGAAATCCCCTGATGAACTCTTTGGAGAGTATGCTCCGAGTGACGCTCTTCAGGGCGCAAACCTTCTTCTGGATCGCTGGTTACCTCAGGGGTCGGAAGAAAGGTGGCAATATGTGTGTCCACCGAAGGCACTTGAAGCTGTGATGCCATCTCCGACACCACACTGAAGAAACACTGGTCTGTTGCTGAAGACACAGGGGCCATCCTGGGAGCTGTACATTGATTCCGGATAACGTTCAGGAACATCGGTGGAACCAGAACCACATGGACTTCCTTGCTAGGTTCCATGAATAAGGAACCCGGCTGGCCCTTGGCAGGGGCAGAAGAAGAAGAAGGATCACCCTCAGTCGAAGACCCGAGACCAGCTGTCTTGATGACTTTGAACAGCAGAGACCGGAATATTGCTGGCAAAAACAGACCAGTAAATGTTGGTTGATCAGGTGGTAGATCTTCATCTTCAGATAATTCCTGCTCCATCCTCTCAGTATCATCAAAGAGAGACTGACAACTGTCATGAGATGAAACGGAAGACTCATCATCTTCAAGATCCCGTGATTCTCCCAATGCCGGGTCATACACTGAACTCGATCCGTGGTGACCCACTGAGGATGGTTGGCCCCTGGAACTGCACATTCAGCCAGACTTTGCTGAATGGCCCTGGCCACAATCTCCTGAAAGTTGTCTGGTAAGGCAGGTCTCTGGATGCTGCATGATGTTTGCACCTCAGCTTGGTGATCAGGTCTCAGTGAGGATGGCAGAAGAGACATTTGATGACCCCATAACTCAGTTGAGGAAACAGTGACTGGACAGTCTTGCACTGACAACTGATCTGAAGCAGCAGCTTGCACCTGTAGAGACGGAGATTGAGCCACCAGAAGAGGAGGATCCATGTCTGGAGCTGGTAGAGAATCTGCAGGAGCCGAAGCCTTGCTGCAAATTTTTTGCAAGGCCTTATCGCACCTTCTCTCATCTCTAGAGGACGATTGGGTGCGCCTGGCAGATCTGGAAGAACTGAGATCTGGTTCGAGCAGAAGCTGTTGCCTGCGTGCTGGGTCAGGAGCCCCTTGACCCTTATCCAACTGATCCTCAGAGACCTGGTGATGCTTGGTCTTTGCCCGAGCCTTAGGCAAGGCACTGCAAGAAAAACAACTCGAGAGGTTGAATGCATGAATCAGGCATCACGTGTCAGCATCCTCATAACAATATCTGTGCTCAGTAGCAGCTACAGAATCCAGATCTTATGATGGATAACCTCTACAGGTTATAGTCCATGGGAGGCAGGCAGCTGATAACCATTGAAATGTAACTCCCTTCAGGCACAGAGCAAATAGGGGAAGAACCCCACTGCACATCCAGCCTGACCTCCCAGTATAGTCAAGCTATCACTCATTGCCCAATGCCCGAGAGCCCAAGCTTCCAGTAGGCCACAACATTAATAGGGCATATAGTGTTAAAAGGACAGGGTCAGCATTAGCGGAATTCTGTGCAGGGCAGTTAAGACTTATTAGACAGGCTAAGCCTGTCAAAGGCAAGGAAAAAATGCACTTTAGAGCAAACAAAATGGCTGCTGCCAGCATAAAGAAGGCAAAAACATGGTAGCCGCCCTTAACCACAAAAAAATGGCCACCACCATGTCCTGTCTGCAAAATGGCACCGCCATGTGCCCAGACAAAATGGCTGCCGCCATGGATCCAGATAAAATGGCCACCGCCATGAGGCCAACCAGAATGGCCACCCCCATTAGGCCAAACAAAATGGCCTCCACTATGCAGCTGAAAAAAATGGCTGCCACCATGCGGCCTAGCAAAATGGCTGCTGCCCTGAAGGCCGGCACTTGGCCCGCTGCTGCCAGTCATGGCCAAAGGCCAGTCGATCAAACTCACGGAGTTCGGCAGGCACCAAATGCACACTGACCCCAGAATCAGTGATCCCAGATCCCTGGAACGGCTCCGGTGCCATGAATCCCACTCAGCGGGAAACTTCACAACTAAAGCCCTTCAGACCGCTGGCCTTCTTATACAACGTCGGGTGGCAAAAAACCAAGGCAGAAGCCGCCCGACTGGTCTGGGAAGTGCTAGACTTCTGGAAGGGCTATTGAAGAATTCTAAAGCCTCTGCAGCCTAGTAGAAACCAGTGTAGGCGGCTGCTGAAGGAAGCGCAAAAGCTTCTGTTGATGAGAGGCTAGGGAAAAAACTCCCCCCCCCCCGGGCACAAAAGCACCAGGGAATAATCACAAAAAAACCCACCAGAAAAATGGAAAATTCCTTCCCTGAGTCAAAAAGCTGGAGTCACCTGACCAAAGAGGCGGGACCTAAGCAACTTTTACAGACCCAGTCCTTTAATCTGACAAATGAGTACCACCCATACCTGGCTGCTCTCTCCACCAGGATGGAGAATGTTGACAACACACTGCATGATTCTATGACATATCTAACACAAGCCGCCCCTTTGTATCATGATGTAACATCATTTTCTTCTCTGGGCTCCTCAGTTTGCCTATGATGTGCTGGGTATGAGTTCAAAAGATCACAAGAAAAGGAGTAATAGAACCCTGGTTATTAACTATAGAGCTAAGATAAAAGCCTGAAAACAGGATGAAGACAACAGCAAAATCAAGTCAAATCTCTTCCAAGTCAAGCTTGAACTCCCAAGGTCTTCATGAACACCTTCATGAAGTTCTCTTAAAAGCAATACATGAAGTGTTCACCGTTGCTTTCTTCTAGGACAGGGGTCAGCAACACACGACTCTGGAGCCACATGTGGCTCTTTCATCACTCTGCTTTGGCTGTTGCTGGTTGGCTCTACAATTGATAGGGCTTTCAGTTAGGACAGGTAGAGGAAAAAGGATGCCGCGCTAGGAGGAGACTATGATGGGGGAACCGAATTCCAGTCAGCAGAAGAAAAAGGACACCATGCTAGGAGGAGACTATGGTGGGGGAACTGGACTGCTGGTCGGTTCTAGAATTGAACGGAGGCTTCTGGTTAGGACCTTTGTGGCTCTTTTGAGTGTTTAAGGTTGCCGACCCCTGTTTTACAATATTATTTCAACTTCTAAGTATAGGCTACAGGTCTGTTATTCCCTAACAGCCTTGATCGAAATCCTAAACACACCAGGGGCTTCTGGTCTGCAAATGAACAGAAGTCACAAAGGAGAAATTAAGAAACAGAAAATCAGAGATGGATCCTACTTCATTCTGAGGATGGAATGCAGGGGAATTTCATCTCCTTTGTCATGTTCGCACATAGCAGAACACTGGAACTCGTCCATATGATGCTAGCTTAGCATAGCAAATCCATTGCAACAGTTCACATTTTCTAACATTGAGTTAATTTAGGAAACTATCACTAGCATTCAGGACATGTTTCTCGTTAATGAAAACTTTATTCTAAAAATCACAAATGAGAAAAAATACAAACCTGTTCCAATTACAGGGAAGGCTACAGAAGCATACCGTTTTCCTTCACATTCCTGAAGCACTTTGGAGACCCGAGTTTTGATGCTGGAGTAAGCAGCCAGGTGGATAATTTTTTTACAGGATAGTTTGCCATTCTGTGTAGTTACAAATCCATTGTGAGGCTGCAAGGCTGGAAAAATAAATATGGTAACTTCTCCATGAACTGTCTGGCATACAGTGTACTACAGTCATTGGAGGTACAGTATCTATAAATACATTTCTTATGGGAGAGCACCAACTATAAATTCTGACTGATAACTGCTCACCCTTTGTTGCCTATTGCAAAGACATATTTGGCACACGGCCGGAAAAATTGGATCTTTTTTTTTAAGTCAACTTGTAGAAATATGCAGTAACCGTCTCACGAGTTCTTTGGCACATGCAGAGAAAATAAGGAAAAGGGGCGTTGGTGAAACCCTGATACACACCTTCTCGTTGGGTGGAGACAGCAGCCAGGTATGACTCGTTATTCAGACTGAAGGACTGGGTCTGTAAAGTTATTTAAGTCCCACCTCTTTGGTCAGGTGACTCCAGCTTTTTGGCAAAGATGAAGAAAAACAGACCAGACGTGTTGGAGAAAGGTAACGAAGGTAACAAGAAGAGAAGAGAAACACAAGACCAGACTGTCAAGGGAGGGGCTGACTGCTGTCTCCACCCAACGAGAAGGTGCGTATCAGGGTTTCACCAATGCCCCTTCTCCATCCTGGTGGAGACAGCAGCCAGGTATGGGACATATCAAAGCTTGAGATCTCACCTCAAGGGCAGAAAACAGTCTGGTCCATGAAATCGCCCTTGGTGTGAACCTGTTGCAGCACTCTACGTCCAAAAGCAGCTTCAGCTGAGGCCAATTGGTCCAGCTTATAATGACATATAAACGGGGAAGGCGAAGTCCACGTAGCTGCTCTGCAGATCTCTAACAGAGACGCCTGAGTCGCCCATGCTGCTGATGTAGCCGCAATGCAGGTGGAATGTTCAGTGAGCCATGGCAGACGAGGTAGAGACCTGAGATCATAGGCCTTGCCAATTGCATAACAGATCCATCTACCAATAATGGATGATGTGACTTTGGCCCCTAATGATGTAGGAGTGAAGGAAATGAAGAGGGCCTCCATGCAATGAAAGGCAGAACTTCGTTTTAGATAAATTTGCAAGGCCCGTCGCACATCCAATGTGCGCCAACGATGTTTCAAGGGATGGGATGGATTTGAGCAAAAATTTGGTAGAATGAATTCTTGCATTCTATGAAAAAGGGTATTAACCTTCGAAATGAATGAAGCGTCAAGCCAAAGCACCACCCGGTCCTCATGAAATACGCAAAGATCACTGCGCATAGACAACGCAGTGATCTCTGATATACGTCTGGCTGAAGACACTGCCACCAAAAAGGCCACCTTGCAGGTCAAAAGCCTCAGACTAGTGGTATATAAGGGCTCGTATGGTTCCCTAGTGAGGGAATTCAAAACAAGTGACAGATCGCACATCGGGTATCTGTGTATTACAGGAGAACTAACATTGGTTGCCCCTCTGAGAAACATGGCGATAGCTGGATGCTGGGTCAGTGATGTGAAAGACCCACAGGAGAAAACTGATGAAAGAGCTGCAACTTGTCTGTGGAGAGTGTTGGGTGCTAAACCGCTATCCAAACCGTCGTGGAGAAAAACTAGAATGACCTCAATGGGCACCAATAACGGAGATATTTGTTTCTGTCTACACCAGGAGCAAAAACCCTTCCAAGTCGCCGAATAAATGCGCTCTGTGGCAGACCTCCGGGATGATTGCATTGTCCTGATGACCCTGGTCGCTCTCAACTCTAGCAGTTGATGTCCTGCTTGAGATCGGTGGTAGACCAGCGCCCCTGGGCCACAAGGTGGGCCAGATGGCCCCCCCACCCATGCAGACTAGCATCTGTGGTGACCGTGACTGTCTCTGGTTCCTTGAAGAGGCACCCCTGTTGGATGGCCACGGATGGCCACTATTTCAGGGAGGAGGCTACTCCCGGGGGTACTAGGATCCAGCGGATAGAGTTGCTGATGATGTTCTTCTGGCTCGGAAGTAGGAGCTATTGAAGAGAGCGAGAGTGGAGGGACGCCCAGGGGATGATGCCGAGACATGATATCATCTGCCCCAGTAATTTGGATAGGAGAAGAATGGGAGCCCTGTTGGAGGACAAGACCTTCAGAACCGTGACTCTGAGTTTGTGAACATGTTCTTGGAAGACCCAGCAGTTGACGGTGTCGATGAGGGAGCCCAGATGTTCCAGGTTGGTGGATGGAGAAGAGAAGTTGACTCTTCTCCAGGTTCACCATGAATCCGAACTGCTGAAGGGTGAGGATGGTGAGATTGATCTCTGTGCGGGCCTAATGAACATTGGATGACTGGTTGAGAATGTCATTGAGGTAAAATTGGGTTCTGACTGGGAATGACCTGAAATGTGTTGCCACCACGTCCAGAAGTTTGGTGAAGGTGCGGGGAGCGGATGACAGGCCGAACGGAAGGGCGCAATATTGATAATGTCTTCTGTCGTAGCAGAAACAAAGAAACCTTCTGTGGGACGGCCGGACGGGGGTGTGGAGATAGGCCTCTGGTAGGTTGATGGATGCCAGGAGATCTCCCTGTCTGATGCTGCCCAGAATGCTGTGGAGAGATTGCATTTTGAACCTTCGATACTTTATGTAAAGCATTTAATTTTTTGAGGTCCAAAATGGCCCTGCTGCCGCCAGACTTTTTGGGAACCAGGAACAGGATGGAATAGAATCCTTTTCTCCGATGAGGAGGAGGAATGGACTCTATGGCTCTGATGTTGAAAAGATGGTTGATTTCTGCGTCCATGAAGGCCAATTTGACAGGATTTTGGAGCACTGGATGAACTGTCGGGGGGGGGCATAGCCTCGAATTCGATGGTGAGATCCAATGAAACTGGATGGCACAGGCGGCTCTGGAGGTGGCTTGCCAGTGGGAGGCGAACCTGGCGAGCTTCCCTCTGATAGGTCCCAAATCTGGATAGTCATTTAGATTTTCGGTAGGGGCGGAATCCAGAACCATGAAAGGAGCATCTGGTCTGGGAGAATCTGCCCCTGCCTCAAAACGCCTGGCGCTCCGTGCTTGTCAGCTGGCAAGCTGTGCAAGTAGGCAATGAATAGGTAAACAAACTCACAGTTAGTAAAATGGAGAGGAAGGGTTGAAAGCACTTTAAATCAGATGAAGATGATCACAGTCTGTAGGATGCAGAACGACAGAGGCCCAGGCAGGAGGCCACCGGGCAGCTCCCTCTGGTGTCCAGTTGCTATAGGAGAGCGAGGAAGGCAAAAATGTGGAGGAAAACAGAACACGTGGCCCCAAAATGGCCTCTGTTGCTCCGTTGGTGTCCCTCACCAAAGTCTGGCCTCAGGGAACCCCCCAGAGGGACCCCGCTGGAAAGGAAGTACTTCGCGTCACAAAACAGGGTGCCCGTTGCTGTTAGCGGTGAAAAAATGGCAAAAAAGATGGCTGCAGCCACCTGATCGCTGCCAGCAAGCCGCGGTCACTTTAAGGAAAAATATTCAAGCTTGCCACCTAGGAGAGCTCAGGAGGCGCCGCGCCAGCTGAAAAACAGCTGAGGCCAGTCGCGGAGGCAAGAACTGCCGGAGGATGAGAAAAAAAGAAGAAAATAATCGCAGAGGCTGCAGGAGGCTGCAAAAAAGCCACGTGGCAAGGAAAATGAAAGCAAAGGATTTCCCTCCCAACTGCAGCTGCCAAGAGGAGGGAGGGCAGCTCGAAGGCTGAAAATGAGGCAAAGGGAAAATCCTCCCTATTCTAAAAGGAGGGTAACAAATAATCAGAAAAGAAAAATAAAAGCACAATAATACACTAAAAGGCTCTATAGAAACTACAAGAGTTCAAACATTGGTGCCCTTTAGCCAAGACCGAGTTAATCAAGTGGACTCAACAGGAAGGAGGAGGAGTATTTAGGCAAAAATTAACTCGGTCCCTAGCTAATCAGCGAGAGTTAACACCCACTGTTTGAACTCTTGAAACTGCGCGCCGGAAAAAACGTTCAGGTGAGTCCAATGTTCCTTTTCCGGCGTGCTGCTGCAAGAGTTCAAGTAGTAGGATATACCCAAATTACATATCCCTGGGGCGGGAATCAGGTCCGGTTGTATAGACATCTGCAGGGATGATGTGTTGTAAAATGCGTCAGCTTCAGCTGAAGCAAATTTGTCAATTTTGTAGTTCCGTATAAATGGAGAAGGGGACATCCAGGTGGCAGCCCGACAGATTCAAGGATGGACGCTTGACATGCCCAGGCCACAGACATAGCCGCACTTCTGGTGGAATGAGCTGTGATGCGACTGGGACGTGGATGCCTCTGAATGTCGTATGCCAAGGCTATTGTCGAACCTCCTTCGACACAGCTTACAACGCACCAACACGGGTGATGGTGGAGGGATATTAGGCGGTCGAACAAAGTGCACGGGTGGCATCGGGGAGGCGGT
>JANHFM010376261.1:0-14366 GCA_032468115.1 Grayia smithii
GGTCACCTGACCACCAAGCCACACCCACCAATTAAGCCACGCCCACAGAACCGGTAGCGAAAATTTTTAGATTGCACCCCTGGCTGAGACGCTGCTGCACTCAGCGCTGACTTCGGTTTCATTTTTGGTTTGTGCATACTGTTGCCTCGGTGAATAAACCAAGTTCATTTAAGACCTTCCACGTATCAGCATTGGTTTATTACCTCTCCTGGAGAGGATGACGCCCAGTAGGAGAGCCGAAACTAAAAAGGAAATTCCCCTAGCTTCTTCTGAATAAATATATTTGTGAGATGGGTGGGAATAAACTGCAAAATGAGGTACTGGCATATAAGATTTTATATATAACTTTTAGCATATATGATTTCACATATAACTTTTTATTAGAACTTTTTAAAAGAAAGGTAAAAAATTAATACAAAGAAAGATAAAACAAGGAAGATAAAACACAAAGAATTAGCTTCAATAGAAGCCAGAACATTTTTTTAAGGACTGACTGATAAACAATTAGAAAAAAGCCATGGAACAATATTATATTTCAAGATACGATTATTATGTTGAGATTATTAAATACACAGAGATGGAATGGTTTGATACTACTCGCTATGGAGGAATGGTTGGTGAAATTGACCAGTTCTTTCTGAGATACATTAATTTATTTGATGAGAGAAAAGATACCTACATTTTGGATGACTGGAAATGTATTATGCACTTTTTGCATAAAAAATTGATCGTGTGATTTATGGTTTTGATGATTATAGAAAGAGTATCACAATGTAATTTAGAGACAAGTTAAAATATAACTTCTGTGAAGAATATTGGGAACTATTTTTTGTATCTTTTTTTCTTGGTTTTCTGTTTTTCTTTCTTTAGTTTTTCTTTTCTTGCACTTTGGCTTTTACTTTGCTTTCTTTTTCTTTTCTCTTTCTTACTTTATAAAAGCATATAAGATTTCAGATCTAAGGAGAGAACTATTTAACCCCCATTCCCTTCCGAAAGACTTTCATAAAATAGAAACTACCATGTGAACATGTTAAAAAGTGCTAAAGGATGGAATCATTTTATACTAATCTTCTGTTGAGGGGTGGCTGCTTTTCCCCAAAACCACTTAGTGGCTATGATGCCTTCACATATACAAGAATAAAATAAAAATATTACATAAAATAATTTTAATCACATAAAAGGCTGGGCAGTGTTCCAAATGCAGTCTTAACATAAACCAGGCATGTCCAACCTGTGACCTCTGCCTGCATTCAGTCCTGGACAACTAATAATGCAGTCTCATATTACAATAAAAAAAAATACTAAAAAAGAACGTTTATTATTTATATACATTAATTATATATTTTATATGTGACCCAAGACAATTCCTCTTCACTCAATATGGCCCTGGCAAGCCAAAAGGTTGGACATTCATGACACAAATATTCTAAGTATTGGCCGAAAGCCTCATTATAAAACTTTCAATACCTATCGGAGATGTAATGGTCGATGGAAGGGATGTCTATCTTTACTGCATCTATCAGATTATTGGCCATCTACCAATTACGTTACTCTCCTTTATTTACCTCAATCCTATTCAAGCTAGAAAGTGGGCAGGTTTCATCTTGAGTATACAAAAGCTGAGTGAGGATCCAAAGGTTAAAAAAAAAGAAAGACACAAGAACATGGAAGAATACCAGGTCACCAAGGAAGAGACCATAAAGATAGTTCAGAATGGTAAAGATGTTGTCCGGAAAGCCACAGAGATACTGATCACATTATTCCCTTTCAAGGTAAACAGTGTTATGCAAAGCATAGGAAAGGGGCACGAAGTAGTACCGTGTTTTCCCCAAAATAAGACCCTGGCTTATATTTTTTAGAACCCTGAAATAAGCACTTGGCCTTATTTCCATGCATTCAAAAGCCGATTGGGCTTATTATCAGGGCATGTCTTATTTTGGGGGAAACAGGGTAGGCCATACTGATTAAAATGAGGAAAAGAAACATAGTTTTTTAAAAAAGGGTGTGGTGGTGGTGGGGAGAAGATTGTTAAGTGCTTGGCAGCCAAAAGCAATGCATGCAATTTACTCTGGGCGAGTAGCAGAGTTGAATTCAATTCACATCCATGGGAAAACCCCTACATTTTGATATAACCACACAGTGTCCCCTCATTACATGCTGGGAGGTCTGAAGCAACCTCTTTCTGGACAATACTTGAATTCTGAATATCTCCTGAGTTCGGTTCAGTATCCCAATATGTAAATAACTTAAATGGTTACAATTTATTTTATTTGGAATTCTGGCTGGGTGGCTGCCCTCTTCGTTTCTCTCCTTTTTCTTAAATAAGTTCCTCTTTTATATCAAGAGACTTAGCCCATTTTTTTAAAAAAGAAAGTCTTCATCAAATCTTTGTCACATGCAGGTCTACATAGTGTATAGCATATGCTTTCATGTGTAAGTCCTGTGTTTCTGGGTATGAGGTGTTTCTGGGTATGAGGCCAGAGTGATCAGAAACCTTTAAAAACAAAAAAACTAGACAGAAAGGATCCATCAGCTGCAGAAGCATTTAAGTACAGAGATTAGGTACTGGCCAGGGTTCAGAGACATAAATTTTACATATCCACTGTCTATAACTTTCAAAGTTTTGTTTATCTAAGTATTTATCAATTACATTTCATCACCTTTCTCTATCCTATTCTATCTGGACAGTAACAGATTCAAGGTTTTGTCTTATTAAAATTGACCTGATAAATTATCACTGCCTTATAGCTATCTCTGTTACAATATCATCATACTATTAATATATAAAAATGATTGCTATCATGATGCCCTCTGCGTTGCAAGCTAGATTTAAACTTCTGTCCACTGATTTTTGGCACATTTTATTTATTCGGCTGCTTTATTTTAGAGGGAGAAGACTGCCACCTGCTGCCCAAATCCATCTATTGCCTATATTTGATTCAGCCACTGCCAATGACCAGTGTTCATACATGCTAATCCATAGTTAAGAGAATAATTGTTTACTGAATTAACCCAATTGCTTGAACTGTAACCTGTAATACTGGTTGAATTTGCAAAGCACTCTAAGCCAGAGATTAGCCAATGTTTTATCCCAGCATGATGCAGCCAATGTCTTAAACCAGAGGTGACTGATTGGACAGACCGGAGATTTCCAAACAACTACCCTGGAAAGATGATGAGAGAAAAGTCAGACTAGCTCAGTGCATGCCAAGATTTTCCACAGCTGATACTCAAGGGTGGCTAAGCATAATTATTAAAGGTTGCTAGTTGTTGCACCCTTACAATTCCTAGGAATTATAATCAAGAAAGGATTGCTGGGAGTTTAGTTTAGCAGTATCTGATGTGAGGCAGGCTGCCTAGTTTTCTTGCATGTAACTATTGATAATATTTATTTATTTATTTATTTATTTAAATTTGTATGCTGCCCATCTCCCAAGGGACTCTGGGCGGCTCACAGCAAAAGCATCACACCAAAACATTGGACAAATAAAAGTTACAAAAAAGTAAGTTTAAAACAATGAATCATAAAAAACATCCATATCACGTCTGGGGCCGGATCTCACTAAATCATAATAGCGAAATCAACAGCCCCAAGCCTGCCAGAAAATCCAGGTTTTAACTGCTTCGGAGAAGGCCAGTAGGGTGGACGCAGTCCGGACCTCAGGAAGTAGTTGGTTCCAGAGAGTCGGAGCCGCCACAGAGGAGGATCTTCCCCGCGGACCCACCAGCCGACATTGTTTGGCTGACGGAACCCGGAGGAGACCGACCCTGTGGGAACGTACCGGTTGCAGGGAGACGCAGGGTAGGAGATGATTGAGGAAGTAACCTGGTTATAAAACCCTATATAGGGCTTTATAGGTAATAACCAACAACTTGAATTGCACCCTCTATTTTCCCTCTATTTTTTGAAGGTTGAGTATCAATTCTCACCAAGTGGACATTTTTCTATATAAGACATAAAGGTTGCTGTAGAAGTATTTTGGAAATAGTATACCATAATAATATTTCCAAATACTTATAGTATTTGGAAATACTATATTTATTTGTAAATACTATAAATACTGTAAATAAAAGCATAATAGTAATACGAATCTTTTTGCTCTACCATTTTGTAAGTCTGAGTCATAACTTTTTCTAATCACAGCATGAGTAAAGCATAGAGTGAGAGACTATAGTAAATTAAATCTGCAACTCTTTGTTTCTTCCAAAAGGTGATATATCTTTCAGCCAGGGTACATTTCAGCCTGTATTTCAATTGATAGAGTGGTACTACCCTATGTTGAGGCATGGCGTAGTTCTAGCTTAGACAAATGCATTTCCAACATTAATTTGAAATACATTCTTGATAACTTATCTGGTGATAAATACATCATCTTACAACATTTTTCTTTTAAATTATAATTTAATGTAAATTTTAAACATTTCATCCTTTCAAACTTTACATTGTATCCAAAGTTCCTTGCCCACTGAATAATGCAATGCTTTATATATCTGTCTTTTCTTGTTACATTGAATGAAGCAAACTAGCCACACAATACTTATCAAGGGTGTAACCCACCTTCCAGTTGTTCTAAATGTAAATATAAACAATGCCTTAATATGATCTGATTTTAGTAAAAGTAACATTACTCTGGATGATGATTTACATTGGATAATTATTATTCCTTAATTCTGACTCTATAAAAGAAATTTTCAAGTGTTCAGCAGTAACACTATTAAGTGTTAATTTTGGCCACAATGCAGAGTACAATTTCTTTTTCTCTAAACAAAGTAACCCTGCTTGTTGCCAGCCACAGATTTATTAGTATATGGATTACACATATTAAACAGCCATCAAGCTAGAAAGGTTCCATCACCATCTGCCTAGAAGCTAACATCATTAAGGGACAGACTGCATATATCTTCTTGACTGATGTGTTGATCTTTCTCACTCCATTGACTAATGAATTGACATTGGTGGTGTTTTCCGGTATTAGTGTGCATTTGGCTAATTTATAAGAAAGCTTTAAACGCTTGAATGCTGATGAATCCTAAACTACTATGGTAGAGGTCTAATTTTTGGCTTGCTCTGGAAGCTGTGTGAACCCAGACAGTAAAGCCAATTTTGTCTGCTAGTTCTTATCATTTCTAGGAAATAAAAATGAAGTCTGACTTCTCCGGAATGTATTTGAATTTCTGCAAGGCAGAATAAAATGAATATATGATGAAATCTGAGCAGAATTCAGAACAAACAGATTTTACCCCCCCCCCTCCCTTAACAATAATTCTGAAATAGTAAGGTGAAAAATATTGCTAGGATGCAAGAGCAAGATTCCTTTCTCTTTTTTGTCTCATTTTTCCTCACTAGTGCTAAAGACAATAATTTTAAGTTAGAAAGCATTATATTATATGTCACCCCATTACTAAGTGGGAGATAGGATATGACTCCAGACAAGTACTATCTTCTATATTTCTTTGCTGTCATCTGGTGATTTTCCTGATTTTTGCAAGCAAGACCTGATAAGATAAGAATGCTGGATCAGGGATGTAGGAAATCATGGCTGGTTTTGGATTGGAAAACATATTCATATCATCCAATGACTTTTGATTGCTAGATAATCTTCAGAATGTGTATATCATAGCATTTTTTCACTACTGTAGAAAGTGAAAGAGTTGACAACATATGAGTTAAGATGAATTAAATAGCCAAGGAGTTATCTGTTTAAACTTTTGCATACCTTATCAAAATAGTAAGACATACAGGCTTAGTTAGGACCCAATGGGCTTGCTTAGCCTAAACTGGCAACTGAGCAGCAGATAGAACCCCCTTCCACCATCCACCAATCAGGGGTGGGTTCTACCTACCTTTACTACTGGTTCTCTTCGTGCACACGTGCACAATTTGCCTAAAGTGCGCTATCGCGCATGCGCAGTAACTCTTTTTCAGAAAAAATCTCAAAAAGCGCTCTGCGCATGCGCAAACCACTATTTTTGCGATTTTTACAAAAAAAGATAAGTTTGGGCGCGCGGGTGGGCCCGGGGCCGAGACGTGGAGAACCGGTTCGGTGATGTCAGAACATCACCGCTACCGGATCACGTGAACCGGACCGAACTGGGAGCAACCCACCAATGCCACCAATACTAAAGAGCATAGAAACATACAAGAACTCAGTTAAGGCCAAGCACTTCTTGAGGTCAACTATCTGTTCTGGATATTTCAAAGTTCATATATAGTAAGACTATGAAATGTCTAAATTACATGTTCAATCCAGAAGTTACAAAGGAGGATCTTTCAAAACTGCTGTAGATTTTGTTCAAAGTTTTCTTTAATTTCATAAAGGATGTTATTTTTCATTAATAATGAATTTTCTCAACATGTTTATAAACATGTTTTTGTAACTTGATAAAATTATATAGTCTAAAGAATGAAATGTTTTATTGCAAATCATTTTTTCCCCATTTTTGGAAGTTGAAACAGAGCATGTGCCTAAAATCATGTACCTCTTTGGATAAATGTCTCTATATAACTAGAACAATCTTGTCCGACTGTTTTCATGCACCACAAAGTTATATTCATGAAAATTAACAGAGACAAAAGCAGAGCAAAAAAGGGACTTACATCCCAAACAAAGTAATTATACTGACTGGAATAAAAATGAGATCATTTTTCAGAGCTGTTGGATGTACATATAGATAGCCTCCAAACACCTTTAATTTATGTGACTGCTGCTGCTACTTTTGTAACAAATAAGCTATTCTGATACTGACCTTCATAGCATTACAGAGGTAATATATTTTACAGGGCTGAAACTGTCTTAAAGAATTGAATTTTCCAGGAACAGGAAATATGTTATTTTCCTACTTTTATACATGATATAGCGATTTCCTTTTATTTTACAACATAAAAACAAATTTAAAATCAATTTGGAAACAATCCTAAAGATGGTGCCAATATTTCACTGTGATTGTTCATAGTCACCTTTGTAAAAATAAAACAGAAATAAATATTCCAAATGTATAGGTGACATTTGGGTAATAACAGCTGGGAAAAAGAACAATTGGATACATAATTATTAATTAGAAGACTGAGGAATTGTTTGCATTGAATAATTACATAATTATCATTTCATAATTACATTTGAAAACTGGTTTCATTGGTCATACACTGTCAGGCGCAAGGAAGCAGGTTCACTCCATGGAGTTGTTGAAAGTTACTTCAGTATTGCTGCAATGGCTATTTACAAGAATCCTACCAGATTGTCCGAGTTCTCTTGGGAATGTTCAGATAAGGCTTCAGGGTTCTGAGGCAGTGGTGGGTTGCTCCCGGTTCGGTCCAGTTCACACGATCCGGTAGTGGTGATGTTGTGACATCACCGAACCGGTTCTCTGCATCCCAGACCCGGGCCCACCCACGTGGCCAAACTTACCTTTTTTTTAAAAAAAAAAAACCCGCAAAAATAGCGTTCTGCACATGCACAGAGTGATTTTTTTGCGATTTTTTCCTCAAAAAGACTTCCTGCGCATGCGTGGTAACGCGCTTTAGGCGCTTTAGGCATGCGCATTCATGAAGAGAACCAGTAGTAAAGGTGGGTAGAACCCACCCCTGTTCTGAGGGATATAAGACCTGCACTACTTTCTGCTTTGCAAGACTTCTAAGCCCAGGCCTTCTTCACACTTCCCCCATTCTAGCTGGAAATTCCACCACATGCACAGAACATTTAAATGTATTCACGCAAAATATTTGTTCTCTATTTTACATATATGTGAGTCAGCTTTACAGCATTCATGCAGGCAGTTCCCATCAAGGTAAGTAGAAGCTTATCAGAAGAATGATTCAACTCAGAGCATTAGGTTCTATGTTTTTTCCTCTCATTGAAATGGAGATGAACATTATGATTATTTCTGGATAAATGATCAATACACTATATCTTTGTGGAAAACATATTTAAAAACTCAGAGTAGAAAGGAATATCTTCCAGTTTAAGAATGTGTTTAAAAAAAATTTTTTTTGAAAGAAACATTAAGGCAAACTGTAAACAAATCAATTTCAGGAAGACAAAATGTAAACTAACAGGCAGAATATGAATCATACAATAACAAAAGAGAAAGTCTTATCTATGGACAAATTTTATAATATACATATAAATTAATTCAACAATTAATTATAATTTAATTTTAATAACATGAACTGTATTACCAGGTGAAAATAGCTGCAGGGTGAAAAAAGTATGACAAGCAAAATTAGCAAAATCTATTTTTATATTTTTATTGTATTCTTTTCAACTACAGTATATAGTGTATCATTGCAACCCAAAGAACAAATGACAATTATAATTGTCTGTTAGTAGTCTTATTACAATAAATCATGCTAGAAATATGAGAAACAAAATTTGACTAATATGGGAAGGGACTAATAGAAAAATCAAGTCAAGAGATAGTAAAGAAAAATTACAACCGCAAATCACAAAATACTTCTAGGTAGAAAATATTATTGGAAATTTTCCAATCCTAGGGCATTTTCATTGAACAAAATTTTTTTGGAGCCTTTTTTGAGACCAAATAGTCTTCTAAGGAAGCACTAGGTGAGCATCCTGAAACAGGAATAGAAATTAATAGGTAACTTGCTTTTAAAATTGGAATGGTTTAATCCAGGGGTCTGCAATCTTAAACACTCAAAGAGCCATTTGGGCCATTTCCCATAGGAAAAAAAAATCACCGGGAGCCACAAAACCTGGGTGGGCGTGGCCAACTCAATGTCACTCACTCTCACCCAGTCACATGACCCACTAGCCACGCCTACCCAGCCACAAAACCCTTCTCTTGCTCTATGTCTTTCTCCCCCTCTCCCCTGTATCTCTCTGTTTCTCTGACCCTCTCCCCCCTCTGTATCTCTCTCCCCTTCTCGCTTTATCTCTCTCTCCCTCTCTCTTCCTCTCTCCCTATCTTCCCCTCTCTCCCCTCCTCTTTGTGTATCACTCTGTGTGTGTCTGTGTGTGTCTGTGTATGTGTGTATCACTATGTGTGTCTGTCTGTCTATCTCTCTCTCTCTGTGTATTAGTGAGTGTGTCTGTTTCTCTCCCCCCCTCCCCTCTCTCACTGTGTATCACTCTCTGTGTGTGTATCTCTCTGCCCCCTCACTCTCACCCCTCTCTCTCCTTCTTTTATTTCTTCTTTCTGGAAATTTGGGCTGGCTGAGGAACGATTGCAGGAGAGGCTTCCCTTTGGGTGACCCTCCTCCTCTGCCTGCCCTTCCTCCTCTCACTGTGTGGGGTTGGGAGGGTGCACACACACAGGGAATCCTCCATTGGCCATCGCCTTGCTGTGCCTCCCCCCCCCGCAGCTCTTCGGGTGAGTGAGCGAGCTCCAGCCGGAAGCAGCAGGAAGTGAAGGCTGCCTTACACACAAACGTGGTGCAAAAGCAGCTTCAGGGCTCGGCCAAAGTGCAGCAAAGGGGCCCGTGGGGTGGTGGCTGCTCATTTAAGGAGGGTCTCCCCATGCCCGCTCACCCTCTCGGTCCCACCACAGCTGGCCAGGGGATCACGAGAGGAGAAGGAGGGGGAGGAGGAGGGTCACCCGAAAGGAAGCCTCTGCCATGGCTGGCAATCATTCCTCAGCCAGCCTGGATTTCAAAAAAGAAGAAATAAAAGGAATAGCCAAGAGCCCCACAGAGAGCTTGCTGGCTGCCCTGAGCTTCTTAAAGCTGCGGATGGGTGCTGTGGGCCCATCTCCTCCTCCCAGATCCCATTCCCACCCCACCAGCCCTTGTATTAGCCAAAAGGCACACCCAGTACCAATGAGCAGCAAGAGTGAGGCTTGCTCACTCCGGCCGCTTCTCCATCCCCCGCCATCACCCTTACTTTCTCAGGCAAGGAAGGGTGAGGGGTGGGGCCAGCCAGTAATGGGACAGGGAGCCACAGTAGAGGACCCAAAGAGCCTCATGCGGCTCACGAGCCACAGTTTGCTGACCACTGGTTTAACCAAAGATAGTTGAAATTTGGCTGCCAAATTCTACTCCAACTGTGGGTTCTGCATTGGCTTCAAGGACAGAGCAAATGAATTATAATGCTTTTACTAACCGAACTGGGAGATTACCAGAGCAAGGAAATGAAATTTATCAGTCATCTGAAGTAACAGAGTGTAACTAGGCATCTACGAGCGGGCGGGAGGGTAAGCCCTCAATGTTAGTTTATCCCCAGGTGGTGAATCTGTATAACCTATCAAGCATCATTTCTTGAGACTTATGAACCATCTGTTCAAAGTGCCTCCATTAGATCACATCAACTTAACTGAATCTTCATCCAACCCGTTATTGAATTCAAGAACTATCAAGCACATGCATAACTATGTGTGACTCAAGTGATAAAACTGATTCTCTTTAACTGGGCCAAGATGTTCACTCAGCTCTAAAGACATGAGGATACCAGGAGGATCCTTTTCTCCCCATTTTTTATGAGCAATAGTGGCACACAATATCTATTCAAGCATTTTTTCCTGATTTCTTTTTTGTTATTTCAATAAATAACAGTTCAAATAAAAATGTGTCTAATCTGCAGCACTAGTTATAATGTAGTAAATATATCAATAAGAGGAAAAACCATCAGTTCATGAGATATTGCTCAGCTTTTCTTATAGGAAAGATGAAGAAAACAATATTTTTTAATCTTTCTATATATATTTTATACCTGGAATTATTTTATCTCCTTCCTCTTAGTTGTTGCAGTAATAACAACTGTAGTAGTAGTAGAACTATTAAGCTTAAGAATTAACAATTTTAACAATTCTACTATTTATTCAGCCCATTCTTTTATTATCTGCTTCTTCTATAAGTTTCCATTTCTTAAAATTCATAATGGATTCTCTTAAAGAAATGCTTGTTGAATTTGCTACCTATGACTTGATATTTTAAAGTGACAATTCCTTGAAATAGCTATTAGCTTACAGACAAATATTAAATCCCACTTCTCTGGTACTTAGGTTTTATATGAAGAAGGCAAACTGATCACCTAGCAAACATAATATATCCTTAATTATATTAAATTACCTTTCAGGAGCAGCTCTCCCTTTTGTCAAAGTCCAGTAACTTGCTCTTAGTGATAGATGTGAATGTCGCTGGGCTGTTCTGTCCCACCATTTAACTCTCCAAATGAAAACCTGATCAGTTGTGAAGGTATAATTAGATAGTGAAAAATAATTGCCTTAGTCATATCATTACAGGCTTCTTGCCTGTAATCCTCTTGTGATCTATGAACAAATTATTTTATTAGGAAATCATTAGATCTTAATTTGTCTGCAAATACATCAATATTAATTTCTTATACTATGGCACTGCATCCTTAACATAAATTCATATTAATGTGCAATTAGCAGTACAATATACAGATTTTGCTAACCTTGAAGCCAGTCCAATAGTGAGCATTTGAATGCCAGAATAATATCATCTTCCATAATATCAAAAATTATTCTGCTTTAAAAGTAATAGTGTGCATAACCAATTGATATCATCAATTACTTCCAGACATATGACAAGATATCAGTATGGTAAGAATCATATGTAATCATTATATTATCAAAAGCAAAGAAGCATACTTCACTAAAAGCTTTTATTTCCCCTCAAACAGGGGGACTTTGGTCATACTAGCTATGAATTTTAGGGGTAGAATCTTAACACTTTGGGAGAAGAGCAATTTGCAAATTGGTTGGCTAGGAATTTTAGGAAAACAGGTAAGAAAGGATAAATTGGTGAACCCCCTAATAGCTTTTTCATTGCCCATCCCTGGCATGGAAAATGAATTTCATGATTCAAAGTATGAACCATTTTTTGCCAATTCAGTTTAATTGGAACATAATTCTATTATATTTCAAGAATTGCTTTTGTCTGGAAACAGCTTTATGATAAGATACAAAATCTGGATGTGTAATTAAATGGCGCATTTAATTTAATTTTATTTTATTTCAAACACTTGGCTAAAGGAAAGGTCTCCCTGTGGTTTGACAGCTTGCAATTTTAAACAGCTAAAGTTCAGTCCAATAAAATGTATCGTTTTAACCTGTTTTGTGATATTAATCCCTAGTGCAACATTTTGAAGGGGAAAAAACTACTTTCCTAAAGCTTTCCTTCAGGAGAAAAAAGATTTATATTCTGTTAATATAATGAAACTTTTCAGAACAGAATTTAGGTTACATATTGTTTAACCAATCTAAGAAATTATGAAATGAAATATGGCATTCTGGTTAAAATCAAAGGAATGTAATATGACTTGAGAAGTTCAGAGATATATCTTGTGAGATGCTTAAGTTGTAACCAGAATAAAAAGCAGACAAGTACATTCAGAAGAAAGAAAGAAGTGTTACATCCATCAGTATGAGAATATAATATAAATTGACCAAAATCCCCCTATGGAATATAATGTTGACCTAGCATTCATGGTCTACTCTAAGAGGATAAGAATGCTAAATATCTTTTTTACATTTTGTGTTTAAAACATTGAATTTGGCACATTACAGAATTCATTCATTCCAAAGGCAATTTTGATTTTTCCTACTACCAACCTTTTTCCAGCCATTAACTCTCTCTATCTTATTTTTTTTTAATGGACAGGTTTTGTTTTTAAATTCCTTTGTATGGGACTTGTACTGTAAAGAACTCTGGAAAGTCTTTGAAATGCTAAACAGACCTTTTATACTTTATAATAAATCAACAACTATATACAAGTGTATGTTTCTTATTTTGAGATTCCTACATTTATTGGGCATTTGAAGCAAGATAAAGCATTGAGGGCAGGTTGGGTAGTATAGTTCCTGCTAAATTACTCATTACCAATGATTGAATCCCAGTTCTAGCAAATATTTTTACATGTACAGATTGAATGGCTCAAATTCCAATTCAAATCTATCCTATTATTCAAAAAAAAAAAAGGAGTTAAAACTACTCATTTAAATGACCTATGGAGGCTGTGGAAGCATTATAAGCAAGCTATATGCCAAATTTCTGAATGGGAAACTGACAGTCTGTGGCAAAATAATATTCTGGCAGAGGAACAAGCCAGCTTTAGGAAAGGACATTAGAATAAAGTTTCCACACGTGGTAAAAATACCTTTAATATGATTGCTATTACTCTGTTGTTTTGCATGTACACCGAAAGCTTCTGCACTGCAAGACTAGTGTGTCTAATCAAACTTGGCCAAATAAATTATATTATATTCTGTTCTGTTCTGTTCTACTCTACTCTACTCTACTCTACTCTACTCTACTCTACTCTACTCTACTCTACTTTTATAGATTTAAAGACCATATCAGATTCAGCCCCAAGAAAGTGACTAGGGATAGTCTGTCATATCTATTCATTGCTATCCTCTTATGCTAAATATGCTTTTTTATGCTTGTGCCTATAAAGTTGCACAAGAACAACACAGAAGTCTAATATGCCTCTTCAAAACATCCTTTTCTCCCTGCTGCAATATCCATTTAAAAAAAAACAGGGATGTACACTTACCCTGACTTTATGTCAACTCTTTGGTAGACTTTTTATCAAGAAAGGGACACCATTCACTCTTGTTGGTCAACAAACCTTCTCCATGTAGATGAAGCCATTCTTTTAACTTTTCAAATTGGCATGAGATAATCCCTTTGGGATCTTGATGACACTTGATTATACTTGATGACATTTGTGTGTGTGTGTGTGGGGGGGTTTCTATAGTATGTGGGTCCTCACATCTGCTTCTTGAACTGCTAATGGAAGTCATGGCCAGAAAGGCTTTGTCCAGCTTCAATTGGTGCATAGGTTGCAGATTTTTCTGTATTGGGTTGACATTGCAGTGGTGTCTTATGCCCATATAATTTCATGGTTAAGCAACTACAAGATTCCCTTTGAACACAATGTAGAAGTTGCAATGAGATAATGCTTGGCTAGTGATACATTGACATCTTGTACAGTAGAGATCATAACATCTAAAACATCTAAAAGACATTATTTACCTTTAGGAACATCTAATACGAGAAAATGAAATTATATCATCATTCTAGTCATTACCAATTGGAAGACCATAAGATCAGATGGAATATCCATGAAATTTCATATGCAACATAAAAAGAATCAATAGTGTTACCAAGCTATGCCAGCAAATTTGGAGAATGACAGTGACCAACAGGTATCATCAACAAAAAGAGGGACTTCATAGAGAGTACAACTACCATACAATGTCTTTAATTCCACATGCTGGCATAGCTGGATCACCCAAAGCTGATTAGAGCTCTACGTGGAAAAAGGAGATGCCAGATGTTGGCTGATTTAAGAAAAGGCTAACAAAGAAGAGTCATTATTACTGATGTATGCTGAATAATACCTACTTACATACAAAGATCAGAATCATGAAGGCGGTTTCCCCCC